>VZTA01009782.1:0-10218 GCA_013398855.1 Mohoua ochrocephala
GAGAGGGTCCAGAGAAGGGCCATACAGATGGTCCAAGGGCTAGGAAGCCTGGTGCATGAGGAAAGGCTGGGCCATTGGGGTTTGTTCAGCCTTGAGGAAAGAAGGCTGAGTACAAGTCTTATCACCATGTTCCAGTGGCTAAAAAGAAGATGAAAACTCCCTTTGTGTCAGGAGTCACATGGAAAAGACAGAATGGGCCAACAGGTACAAGTTACTCCTGGGGAGGTTCCAATTGGACACAAGTGGAAAATTTTTCACCATGAGAAAAATCATTGTAATAATCTCATCCCCAGGGAAGTGGTGGATTCCATATTGCACACTTTTATGATCCAGTTGCGCAGGGTGTTGGGCCATTTTGTACAGATCTTGCTTTTGCCAGGAAGGCATCAGATGATCCTTGAAGTCCCCTCCAACCTAGTATTCTATGATTCTGTGAATTCAGGCCAAACTCCACTCAATTTTATCAGAGATTTTGAACATGTTAGTTATACAGGCTTAGACTCCCTAGTTCAGGGGTTTTGGTTTGGTTTTTTTTAAAGCAGACTGTAGTACAAAGAATATTTGTATTAGTAGTTATTAACATCCATAGTGTGTTCTTCTGTGTTTTCAGTATGCAGCAGAATGCAATCAGGTTTGATTTTATACCTAGAATAAAAATGTTCTAGACTTGTCACAGCTATTATACAATGTATAATAAAATCATTACAAACATCTACTAATCCTGTTGGCCTGTGATTACAGTCAAGTGGTTTATAATATCACAATCTGACTATGCCATGAATAAGTCAGGGGAATTTACTTTGAACTGTAATTGCTCAGATAAGAACTTTCTTGGTTTCTCTCATCTTCTGTTCATCCTCTTAACTTTTAAAATGTATTTGTTTATTTATTTATTTATTTTTCAGTTTCAGGGATACTTTGGCCTTTATCTGGACTCTCCAAAACCAGAATGTGTTTACAGATTCTCTCATTTCCATTTTATGAAATGTTAAAACAAAACCATGAATGAGGCCATTTCCATGTTGCAGATCATCTATAAATAAGACTTTAGGTTCTGCAGCATAAGTCTCCCTGTAACCAGTACAAGATTAACCACATGATAGTTCACATACGAGCAAGAAAATTCACATCATATTATTAGTGTTGAGCCCTTTTTTTCCTGGAGATGGATTTGAAGTTGGAAGCTGTATTTTGAAAAATTATTATCTGTGTTCTGTATTTCGGAGTTTTGGCTTTGCTGAGAAGGAGGCAACAGAACTATTTTTACTCTGTCATGGTGATATCATCTGTGATGTGAAGATCAGAGCAGTTAAGACTGCATTCCCACAGTCTGCAGGACCAGGAGAGAACATGGCTATTCAGTTAGGATGAAGACTGCATTTTCTTCTCTGGTGTTTATGTCACTTCTCATTAATTCTGAGACACCTGCTACTGTACAAACCAGGGTAAACAGAGTCATATGTTGGATTAGACCTTTGTCATGAATTAATTTATTTCCCAGCAAGTTGTAAAAATGAGCAAGGCCAAAATCCCTCAGGGCAGAAAATGTCACTGTGATTGCTAATATATCATTGTGCAGAGAAATGCCTAATAAAACCCCTGTGAGGATATCATACCTGCTTACTACTGAATTCTCCAGAAAGTTTATTTGACATGTCTAAGCTCATTATCAAAGTCCTGTTGATAAGAAGCAGCTCACTGGGCCTGAATGTATCAGAATAGAATGACTAAATTGTGAGAATTCATGGGCCTCTGCTTTGAATAATTAACTTGACTCTTTATAGAAAGCACACAATTTGGAAACTAATTTTCTCTTTGCACAAAGCAATTTGTCCTTGTGTTGCCTTTGAAAAGTAAACTGTTCAAATGTGAGGCTATTATCATCTTCATTCCATTAATCTCTGAGCTTTCTTACTCTCAGTACTTCGTGTGTTGCTGCTCTTGCATTAGTGCTTGCTAAAATCTGAAATGTGAGATTGTATAATTTCCCTCCAAATGGAACAGGTGTATCCTTTCTGCACTGGCTTTGTGGCACAGAGCCTTTTTTCTCTCCATGATGTTTAATATATTCAAAGATAACAGATTTTCACTGGGCTGTTAACAGAAATAAAGGATAGTTGGTATGCACAGGGAGTACAACTGACTTGGCAGGAGGGACCATCCCCTGGATGAAATCTGGACTATATTAAAGTTAACATCAAACCCCTGCTGATTGCTGTGAGACTGAGATTGCACTGTTTGGATCACAGGTATGATTCTGTCCCTGCTGTGTCACTGCTGTCAGGAATATTACTCTGTATGCTATGTGATTGCTCGGCTGAAGGGAACAGTTCCCAGTCTACTCCCCAGTGAACTCTTTATGTCTAAATGCCAGAAGTCACCATTGCATTTGGCACTTTCAGCATAAGAATTAAAATATGGAGCCAAGCATTTTTTTTCATTTTCTGTCTTCCTTCCCTAGAATTGAAGAATAATAAGCCTGCCAATGACAATGACAGTGGTACCTACCCTCTGCATTAACAGGTCACTCAGATGACTCTTTGGGTAAAAGGGGAGGACTGCACAATGTCTTGTCCTGTTGCAACCTCATTGCCATGGACTGAGAGAAATGACCTGTAGCTCCAGCCAGAGGGCACTGGACATGGCCTGTGGGCTCTTTGACCTGTTGCTGACCTTAGGCAAGGAAAAATCTGTATTTTAAATGGAACTGACGGGTTCGAAAGGAGCAAAACAACAATAATGTGTCCAGGTGAGGGTTTACCTCTTCCAAGTCAAACAATCATCCATCCCTCCAGAAAGAAGTGCTGGCATGTAACAGCCTTTTGCTCAGACTGTTTTTTTCAACGGTACAGTACTTCAGTATATTTTGAGCTGTCTCTAGAGGCAAATTTCCACAGTTGTATTCCTCTGCTGTATTATATTGGAAAACACACTTTCCTTCAAGTTCTGATGGAATACATTATGAATAGGAGCTTATCAGTCGCTGATTCCAGCACCGTGCCTCTAGGAAATGCTTGATATGCTTGTCATTCCAAACACTTCCTCATATCCCTGATTCCTTTGTATTCTGTGAAATTTAACAGGCATCTGTCTTTGTCATCCTAGTAATGTTACTTTCGAGATAAGGAGTATGGACCTCCAAAGCCTTTCTTAAAACAAACAATGCCTATTTTCTGCTTTAGCTTTGATTAAAAAGAGACGAGAGACACATAAAGTGACATTTATGCTAAATTTACATGGTCTGTTCTGGTCCTCACCTGTAAAGATCATGGTTTAAAATTTTCTCAGTTTACATTAAACTATATGAAAATTTTGGATTTATTATAGCAAGGGACAAAATGGAGTGTGTATTGCCTGGAACAGAACTCCTGCAATAGATATAACTGTTTCCCTCAAATCTGGAAGCAGCCAGGGTGTACAACAAAACCTGCTTTGTAAGAAGAGGCATGCTCCTAATTAGATGCAGCTAAAGGAGCCTGCCAGTGCAACACAAGCATCAATCACCACCTTCAGTGTGAGCAGAGAATTTTTCCACAGTTCAAAATGTGTTCTCCCCACTGTTATTTCCATATTCCTACAGGCTGTAAGGACTGAAGCCCATCTCCTTTTCCTGTGCTGCATTTAGAAATGCTGTTAATAATGAAACTGTGTGCTGTGGATAATGAAACTTAATAAATCTTATTCCTTCCAATCTTGAGGTTGCTTCTCTAAAATCTATACAGAATTAGGCTGGGTCTGGCAATTTATCAGCTTAATTCTGGCTTACTATTTAGTAAGGTTTACAAAAAAGTGAAAAAATATTTCTTTCTAGAGGGAGAATGGTGAAATTTGCAAAGTATTCAGTGATTGTGGCTGCAAGTTATCTAAGAAAAGTTTTGCATGATCTTCAGAGACCATTACTAAAATAAACAGAACCAGTGTCCGTTGACTTTTTTTTGCTGCTTCGTATGTGAAATGAAGATCAGTGATTCAAAACACATGGAATTTATCCATGTATCTAACCCTTGTTATGGAAATCTCTTTTCTCACACCAAGCTGTAGAAAATTAATGTGTTCAGGGAAAATTTGTCTTGATGAACTCTGATCCTCTTCCAGTTCTCTCCTTAATCATAGATCAGTAGGGCTGGGAGGGTATACTAGCAGGGCATCCCTGTTCTGTTTGTCCTGCTATAAGCTTCATGCCTTGTCTTCAGCTGCTGGTCAAAGTCACAGCAGAAATACTAATCCCAGCTGGCATGATGTGCTACGGGATAACGCTGTGCCATATGTCTGCTGTGCAAAACACAAACTTTGGAAAGCAGTCTTCTGGATCAGACCACAGTGATTGCATGTAGAAATTTCACACCACTGAAGCTGCTCGGCATTTGTTTTTTGGTGGTGGTTTCATTAGTTTCAATCAGCCAAAAGCTTCCATTTCTGCTGAACGAACACATTCTTCGTTTACACATCATATCCTGAGGATGAAATAAACACGAAAAGTGGCTTAAAAAAATGAACTGAGATTTTCAATTCAACAATATAAAAAAACTTCTTGAATTTTTCTAAGCTATGTGTTTTCTACATTGAATAGTCGTCGTTGCAATTTTTATTGGGTTTTTTTTACCCCATTTAAGAAATAGTTCAGGAAAAACAGGAAAAGTTGTATCTTATTTGAATGGTGAATTTCTGATACATGACCTTATAGCAATAGTAGTTATGTTCAAAAAACAAAACAAAAAGCTGAAATAAATTTTCGTTCTGACATTAGCTTTAATTATGGCCAACTCAGGGAGGTGCCATGTCTTTTTTGGGCATACTGAAGTTCAAACAGAATAAAATTGCCGTGCTTGGATATCCTTTAGTCAGGAGTAAGTCACACTAAAATAGTTTTGTTGTTATTTGAGATATTTTTGTGCTTTCTAAAACCACCTCCTTAGGATGTTTTAGAAGTTTTGGGTCGCTTGCTTAATTGATTCCTTGTTTCCATTATATTTTTTAAAATTAACTTTTTAACATAGTGTTGTGAGTAGGGACACTTTCAGCACTATCTGATTTTTTCTCATTTTAGGGAGAAAAAGATTTTTGACTCTTTTGTAATTGACAGTCTGACTCTTGATCTAACCCCAATGCATCGCTGCTCTCCTTTTCTTCTGGATGGGGCAAAAAGATGAATTTGAATAAAGTGTCAGAGAGACAGTGGGGGAATATTTTTATTCAGTAATATTTTGTTCAGTAAAGTAAGAACTGCTAAGAACAAAATAGTGAGTAAGCATTTAAAGAATATGGGCTCAGATTCTCTGTCATCTACCTGTATTTGGGAGGATGGCATGAAGTAGAAGACTGTGCTGCAAAGGAGCTTTATGGGCTTGAAAGGATGTTGTGGAGTTTAAATGCTTATTTCCTGAGGAGCTCTTTGCTATTGTAGAATTGTACTGAACAAACTCTGTAAAGAATTTCAATCTGGCTGCATGACTAAATGTTCAAGAGACAAGAGCATTTTTAATATACTTTTTATATTCCTGTGTAAATATTTTTGTCTAAAACTCACAGATTTCTATACTTACAGTCTTGTCTGCCAATGGTTTAGAGGAGATAAAAAACAATAAAAGTAAAGGAGAAAGGATGTAATTGTGGGAGATGATTGATTACAACACTGTTCTTCCATTCAGGCTTTTACAGTGAGAGTATAAATTACGAAGCAGAAGAGCAGGGACAGGGGCAGTTTGTGCATATTGCCAATGGAATGACTCCAGATAGAACATCATAACAATATTCCATCTCATTCTCTTTCTTTTATATAAAAACATATGTGGAAGTCAAAAGGGGAGATAAATGACGTGACTCCAGTTTGGTTGGTGCTTGTCCACTTTTCTGCCTTGTGCTCTTGATCTATTTTGCACTCTTGTGCTATTCTCACAGGGATAGCACATCAAAATAATTTGTGCATGGGACAACAAAGAAGTTTGTTGCTCTTGCAAGTGTGAGAGCTATTGCCAAAATTTGGGTTACCATCATGGGCGTCAGTGAAACTGATCCAATATACAAAATTTTAGCAAATACGCATAGTCTAGTTTAGTTAGGCATATATGAGTGGAAGAGGAATTACTGAAATTTCCCTGTAACAAGTGAGGAAAACTACGAGAGAAAATTTTGAATCGACCTCGCAAAAATATAAAGAATAGAGAAATTACTTGAGAGATAGAATACATTTGTTACCGACTGGGAATTACACCCTTGCCATACATGAAAAAATAAGGATGCTTAGAGTGATTACTTGTATCACTAAGGTCTGCAAATAAAGCTTGAGTTTTGCCTTTCTTACAATGTCAGCTATAGCAATATACTCTAGTGCAATTTCAGAATTCTACTATGGTATCTTGTTTTTGAAGCATTTTTGCGTTTGCTTTGTGCTATCAGGAGTGAATATTTGAGTGATTATTCAAGTGAGAAGATCATAATGAGTAAAACTTTACACGACTTGAACACAGAAAATGACTCAGAAATTACCCACCTAAATCATCCAGTAAATTACAAAGAATGAAAGTGAGATCATTGCATATTTTGGCAAACTTTTTACTGGCTTCAGTCCAAAAAATATCCTGTGTGGGTTTTGTTTGTTTGCATGTTTGTTTTTGTTTCTCGTTTGTTTTTTTTTTTTTTCTCCTTCTGCTTCCCTCTACCTAAAAAGGCTGGTTTTCATTCTGTCTTTTGTGGTTTTCTTTGTTTGTTTGTTTTGCTAAAACATGATATATTTTTCTTAAATTGAACTTTTTTAGAACAAATTTCTGGTTCACAAAAAGCAGTTCCATGCCAGTGGGAGAAAAACCCAGTCTCGGATGTATTTTGTCCAGCTCCAGTGGCTGTATGGCTCTGGGACATTTTCACTGGGACAATGCCTGGTTGAGTTCTTTGTGTCTGAGTAGAGGCTGTGAGCATCGCTGTAGATCCACCTACCTGAATTAACCCTAAAATGTTGTACTCCAAACATAAAAGTAGTGAAACCTAAGGTTTCCCCCTTGTGAATGAATTTCTGCCAGTTTGAACAGGAAGTCATGAATCGTTTATCAAGACAAAGAGAGTGGTAGCTCAGATTTTTTTACCTTTTGAAGGATCAGGGCCTTGGAAGAATTCAGCATTTGTGACAAAATCCAGAGCCCCACTAGCTTTGCACAGTTCTTAGTTTTGATGCAAATGACTCCTTTAAATGACTCCAGATGGCAAAAACTTCCAGGCTTTTTGTCATTCTGTCTCTGTGCCACCAGAATAGGTACACGTGATCTAGTGAGCCATATGTATATGTCTCAACAGAGGAAAGATGGATTTGGCTTGAAGGAAGTGTGAAGGAAGCTTGTAGTTGTGCTTCTAGGTTGTAAGAGCTCTTGCTCTGAAGAGAAATTTTTAAGAGGAGTCTTCTGAGTCAAGTCTGCTTTGTCTGTGATGGTAACCGGTGACTGACCTTCCTGTCCTTCTCTTGACCCATACTTTTTCATAATTTCTCTCCCCTGACCAGCTGAGGAGGGTGGTGATAAAGCAGCTTTGCTGGGCACTTGGTGTCCAGCCAGGGTCAACCCACCATGATCTTAAATCTGTTCAGAAGCTGCAACTTGTACAGAATTTATTGACCACTTGATAAATAAAACAGGGGGTTCTTTCCTGAGAACCATAAATCTCTGGTCTACAAAAGACGTGAGTCCTCCATACTTCAGAGAATGCCTTTTCCCCATGGTGCTTGGCCATGGTTGCCATCAGTTTGGGCAGCTGCCTGTTCATGGGATTGGAAAACGGGAGAGGGCACAAGGCCTTATGGATAAGATTACTCACCAGAATTTTTGTTTGGTGGAGCAGCAGTCCTTCAGAATGGCATTAAAGCCACCTGTTCTCTCCTGTTCACCTGAGCTCAGGCTTAGCCAAACGAGAAGGTCAGGGAATATCTTGCTGGAGAAAGAGGGAGTGGGGGAACTGGGATTGCAGTGACTGCATCGAAGAAATTAATTTTCAGTATTCTCTTTTCACTCATTAAAGTGTCAGGGTTTTCAGTCTGAAGAAACTGTTCTGGTTCAGGATGGAACAGCAGTGACAATTTTCATTTTAGGATGCACCGAAAATAAAGATACACAGATACAGAAATGCCTAATGGGAGCTTCAAGAGTTCTCTGATGAAGCAAAGGGTAGACCAAACTAAACACAGTAGACTTCCTCTGCCTGAAGTCTACTTTCCACTGCTAGTAAGCCTTCTTTCCTTTTGCTTCTTCAATCTATGTGATGTCTTGATTATCCTTCTCTTTAAGTAATTTTAGATATTGAAAAATATGTTTATTTTCAGACTGACTTATGCTGGTAGTTTACTGTCATTGTCAGAGAAAGTGAAAGGGATTGAACAAGCTTGATTTCAGGAAGGACTTCTTGACCCATGAAATACTATTGGTCACGTTACTTACCCCCTTGTCAGGTGATTGGTTTGAGCTGATGTGCAGGTAATAAACTTTAACTCCAAATCCCTGTGGAGCTGTATGTCTGAAAGGGTTTGTTTAAAGATCAATGGTTCTTGTCTCTACAATAAGCACTGCATATAATTTCATGGTGTGTTCTAGGAAGCTGTATTTCTAATTTTATTGTAAGTGGACAAGTCTCTCGACCACGTTGCAATTAAAACAACAGAAAAAAATTTTATTTGTAGTAAAAGAATCAATAATTTCAGTAGTCAAAAAAGAGTAGTAAAAATTAAGAAGATCAAACTCTAGAGTAGCACAGTTGTGATATTTTAAAAGCTTTTATAAGAGAAATAAACTGAGGACATAAGGATTGGGATCAGATTGTATTGCGTAGAACACTTTTTAGACCTTTTTTTTTAATTTCTGGGCATAAATGTTTGTAAAGAAGCCTATATTTGGCTGTCAAATAATATTGGCCTGAGCCACAAATTAGATAGAATAGAACCACAGAATCATAGAATCATTTAAGTTGGAGAAGACATTTAAGTCATTGAGTCCACCTGTAAATGTAGCATCGCTCAGTCCACCACTAAACCACATCCCTCAGTGCTGCATCTACACATCTTTTAAATACCTCCAGGGGTGGTGACTCAAACTCTTTCCTGGGAAGTTTGTTCCAGTGTTCGACCACATTTTCAGAGATAATTTTTTTCCAATTTCTAACCTAAGCCTCTCCTGATGAAACTCAGTCCATTTCCTCTTCTATCATTTGTTACCTGGGAGAAGAGTCTGACTCCTGCCTCTCTGCAGCCTTCTTTCAGGTAATTGTAGGACTTGATAAGATCTCAAGATGTTAGAAGAGAAGGAGGTTTGGTGTAGTGGTTTAATTTCCACTAACTTGATGTTTGTTAGGCACAAAATAATAGGCCAGTTTCCAAGAAGTCTAATACCCATGGAAAGTGAAATGTAAACGTTTAGCAGAGCACGCTGCTTTCTGACTGTACTTGAAACGATGTTTTTCCTTTGGGGACTATAACACCAAGTTTGAGATCCGAAAAGATGTGAGGTGCCTGATAACTATGACATCTTCTACATCTTCTACGCTGACAGGTGCCCTTGTCACTCAGGTATGGGTTTAATGGGAAGTTTATGAGACCTGTGACCTTCTCACTGTCTTTGTACACCCAACTTCGGACTGTTTTCTTGGAATGCACTTCCTCTGGCAGCTGTCCAGTTCCCGCCACCCAGACTACATCTGGCCCCAGTGTAACTTACGCTTGCTTTTTTATCAAGGCCAAATTTGGAAGGAGGTTTCCCTGCAGGGCCTGCTATGAGATTATCAGTTGGTTTAATGAGCAAACCTCAGCAAAAGGTGTCTTTTGTAATTGAGAAACACCTCTGTCTGAATTGAAAGGGTTGCACTAAAAAACCAGACTTCAGTCAACATCTCTAATTTCTTCATCATAATCATTAGCGATAATATTTTTGTTTTTCTTTGGACTAGAAAACTGTGTATCAGTGTATCTTGTAGATTTCAGCTGGCTCATGACCACAACTAATAAGACACTTTGAAAATAGTATCAAATGTCCATTTAGAGATGATGTCCTTCTATGGAAACCTTAATACAGGTTCTCTTTTCGGCAATAAACTCCTCGAAGGAATTTTGGGAAAATCTGTCAGGACCGGTACTTTTTTTCTTAGGATGAATCCTGGTTTCAAAGCAGTATAGAAATTTCCATGAATATGGAATGGCTGATATGCTTCATTTTTGGTTTATGTAAATACAATCATCTAATCTTTGAAATT
>VZTA01009785.1:0-25707 GCA_013398855.1 Mohoua ochrocephala
TTCATCGTCTCTGGGGACAGGGACCCTCCGCCCCCGCTCGGTACAGCCGCTGTGAGGTGGCAGTACTCGCCCTGGGCTGGGCCGGCGGAGCAAGCGGGGGGTGACGCTCCTGTCCCCCAGGCTCCTGGTTTCCAGCAGTTTCCGGGACTGCCCGAGTCGAGGGAATGTCTTTCTGCCTAGTAACCCCTGATGAGTTTGCCCTTGATGAGTTTGCCCGGTGGCTGTTGAAATCCGAGTAAGCTGTTGGTGTCCGTGATGTTCGGAAGTGCCTCCCCGCAGTAACTAAATCGGTGAAGAACCAAAACATCTGATTTTCTTTGGGGGTGTGGTGTGTGTCGAGTCTGCCTTCAGGTAACTTGTTAATTTTTGCCTCTTGTGCTGTGAAAATCACGGTGCTCGTCTGCCCTATGCCACTTGTGACTTTAAAGTTCTGCTATTATCACAGAGTATTCTCTCTTTGGCTGCATCTCCTTGTAGGCTAAAGATCCCGTCATCTTTATTTCATGGGTTGTAGCCCTAAACTTCTCTGTTTATGCTTATCACCTGTTTCTGGATCTTTTCCAGTTAGCTATTCTGCTTTTGGCTACATCTTTCTCAGAGTTTGAGATGCAAACATCCCATGGATGTGTACATTGGTGTAAGAATACTTCGGTTTAGTTGTTTCTAACTTCCTGATAATGCTTTGCGTTCCCTTTAACTGAGTGCTTACTAGAAGTAAGACATTCAGTGCATTTATTTATTTATTTATATTTAGTATAATTCAAGGGCTGTCTTCCTGTGTTTTGATAGCTCAAAATTTATCCTACTAAAGAGAAAGTTAGGTTTGCTTTGTTTTTTTTTTTTTTTAATTAGTAAAAGAAATGACAATAGATGGAAATAAGTAGCCGCCTTATCAACTGTTTTTATTCCTCATGTCATTAAACATTCCAAACAGGTGAAAAAAACCCCAGTCATACAGAAATGTTACAACACTGATGCTGTCTCATTAGAGTGGAGATAAGCAGGTGGACTCTGGCACTTGGCTGTGGAACTAATGTAGCTGCCATCCCGGACCCAGTGAAATGTATTCCTGTTGGATTTAAACACTCTGAGGTCGATATTCATAAATTACTCACTTTCGCAAGTGAGCGTTGCCAAACTAAGGGGCAGCTGGGTTGTGCTCGGTGATGCAACGCCAGTGGCTGTGCTGCTGATGGAAGGCTTGCTGCATCCCGCTGCCTGCTATGGGACTGAGAGGCTCTTGTGGGAGCCTGATGAGGGGAATCTTACTCCTACTCCAGCTGTGATCCAGGGTGTTAAGGAAAAAGAGGAAGTGCTGCAGTTAGCCAGACCTCTTCCTCACCTTCCCTTCTTAGCCTTGGAACGTGGGACTTTCTGCCCCTGTGTAGGCACTCCTGCAACTGCTGGTTTCCTGGCATTTTTCGGGCAAGAGTGGGGAAAAACTGTTCTGGCCTCCTCCTTCCCCTTTCTCCACAGGAAAATCTGAGTAGCTGCGCGGCAGCCGCGGGCAGTGGGGTGGGCTGAGGTGCTCCCCGTGGCAGCAGCACACAGAGTGTTTTGAGGCGTGTGCGGGGTGGTGTTGGGTTACAGCACCACGCAGAACTGCTGCTTAATGACTTCAGTTTCCTGTACACACAGAGCTGCAATTCAGAAGTGCCAGTGGTTCTTAAGGTCACCGTTGCCACTGGGTGGCTTAAAACTTTTAGGCAGAAACCTTAATTCTAAGGGTAGAGAGACAAGAAAGTACGTAATTTTTAAACAGCTTTTGCAAGTTTGCGGGTTTAGTCTCAGAAGCAAAACTGAAAGTGATGGTCCTTTCCTTGCCTCACCACCTGTGCTTGGCCTGCACGTTTGGTATCTCCTTTTGTTTGTTTTTTTTTCCTGTGCATGCCCTGTGGAACAAAGGAGTCAGGGAAGAAGTTGGTGTTACTAAAGTCAGATGCTGTGCCATTCAAGTGTGAGCTTAAACAAAGGGATGTGAAACTTTAAAGGGAAAGCCAAGAAACTCTCAGATGTAAGATATGTGAATCAATAAGTGTTAGTTTGTCTTTAATGAAGAGAACTTAAATTTTCAGAATATTGAAAGAGTGTACTGGTCAGCTGGGAGACTTACTGTATCGTTTATGTGGATGGATAGAAAAATTGTAATGGTGAAAAATCATCAAAAACACGTGGAAGAGCTCCATCTCCATTATTCACATGATGTTTTGTTATCCTCGAGACAAAAACCTGTAACTGACAGAATGGAGTCAGGTTTCTGGACCAATCCAGCCTCATCTGTCACACTGTGACAGCCGGAGCTGTTTTGGCTGGCGCTGGTGGCAGAAGCGCTGTAATGACACAGAAGGTATCACCTTACTCATCCTCCTTTTTAATTCGTGTAAGCTTATGGTTACCTGTTGCTTTCACAAGCTCTAGGGATTGACAATTTATTTAATTGATAATTGTTGTCCATATCCAGTCTCTCTGTAATGAGTTTTTAACAGCAGTCTGTTCCCATATTTTACAGTTGATGCCGAGTTGAATATTTTGATAAATTGGTCTGTGAGAAATTTTGTTTTCCTTATTACATAGAACTTCTGTCCAGCCTTCTCTGGTGTTTTGTTTCTAGCATAATCACTCCCAGTCTCTTCAATCGTGAATTCCAGAGTTTCAGCTGTCATTTTACAAGGTTCTCTACCTAAAGGCATGATTATCTATTTAAAATTGGTCAGTGCAATTCAGATCGATGTCAGCGTAAGGAAGGTCTAGTGGAGCCATAATTGGAAAGCTCTGAAGCTGTTTGTGGAAACAGTTCTTTGAAGGAAAGGCAAGGAAGGGTTGTTTACAATTTATAAATAGTTTTCCTGTTTGAAAAAGTAGGTCTTCTAGGATGCATCAAAGGTTGGTTTCTCTTCCCTGCAGTTGTGTATGCTCACTCTGATAACTGGGAAAGCAAGGCTATTGATCTTGCAGCACATACCATTCTGCAATCGACCCTTGGGATTAGTGCAGTTGATCGATACAAGCCTGAGCTCACAGTTGTTGTGTGTTAACTACTTAGGTAGGTAATCCTCTCTGGTATGCAGTGCATTGCTTCATGCTTTGACTCCATGACTTGGTTTGAATAACCTCATGTTCTGTGTCCCTAATGACCTTTCGAAGTCAGGGTAGTCTTGGGCTGAGGTCTCCATCTCCATCTGAGCACTGGTGGCTTTCCCTCTTTCAAGTCATTAGGTTTATTCCACATCCTTGCGTGCAAAGACTTTTTTCTTAAATGCTAAGAAATGCTGTCTTTCCTGTGGTTGGGGAGCTTTTAAAGTTCAGATTGTATGCCCAGGCTCAGTTTGGTTTGTGTTTTTTTAATTTTTGAAAGCTCCAAGGTCTTTCCAGAATCCCTTAAGCTTGCAATGTACTTGAATCACAGAATTACATCAAAAGGGGAACATAATATCATTGCTCCGATTTAGGCTTAAATCTTCCCTTCTGGAAGGAAAGCAGATTGGTTCAAAATGCCATGTTGCATTAGCAGTATTACAGTTTTTGTAACTGACCGAGCTTGTATTTTCTCAGCTGCATTTTGTGTCAGAAACTCTTACACAAGAGTAACATTTCAAATCAGAAGAAGGTGAGTCCTGTCCAAGATGTGGTCGGTTCTTCATCTGGACGATGATCTGCAGCATATGAGTACACTTAATGTACTTAGCTGTTGGTTGTTGGTATGGTGGAAAGTAGTAGTAAAGAGTTGTGAGCTCTTGTCTGGTCTGTGTTGCTGGAGCTCGGCATTTTTGGTAACTATCTACTAGATTATGTGAAAGATTTTATTTTTAAGCCCCTTCCTTATGTATATGTTTGTGCTTGCACCATTGACACCTCTAGGCTAGCAGCAGAGGAAGCCATGACTGCAGTGACTGGTGAGATTTATTCCCTGGTTTGGGGAGGGTGTGTTTCAAAGGGTGCCTGTTACCAGTGGTGCTGTGTCATGTTTTAGCCCCGTGCCTAATTTAGACACAGGGAAGTGCTTATGTGTTCAATTTGATACACCTCATCAATTCTGAGCGCTAAAATAAAACTAGATTCCTAGTTTATTAGCACTCTCCGAAGTACTTGTTAAAACTTCAAGTGTTTCCTTTTGTGATACGGCAAAGCCACGCTGGGTTCCACCCTAGTGACTCACACCATCATGTGGTGCCTTTGCATAGTAGTGCGTAATAATTTGACTTAGAAATATAAGAGGCACATGTAGCAGGGAAGGGACTCTTGAATAAAATCACCATTAATCGTCTGGAATAAAACTGTGTTTGGTGAAAAAGGGCAGAAAAGCTTTATGCTGCATAACCTTTGAGAAAAGAATGTGTTCTTAATCTTTTAATTAAGTATTATGTCACCACAAGCAGTTTGTTGCCAGTCTATTTGACTTCTTGGTAGAAAATAGCTGAAGGATTACTGAGTTTCATTTTGCTTGCTGTGTTTGCAACAACATACAAAAGCAGTGTTTCCAGAAAGTACTTTTATATTCTTTATTAAGAAGAGGGGGAAAAAAAAAGTACCTGTAGTTAGAGGCTTTATTCTTGCTTGTGGGAGGGAACCTACGACATATTTTCTGTTTACTTACCTGGAAGTCTTATGCAGTCCTAGATCACTGAATTCCAGTGCTTCTTTCGCAAAGAAAATGCGAGAAAAGACAGTAAAAAGCTTGTTGCTTTTAGCTGACACTATTGAATATTTCTGAATTTGTATGCAAAGGGAGAGCTATCAAATTCAAGTGTAAATGTAAAAGTAATACTGTTATGGTCTGTAATCTCATCTATATGAAGGTCTTCAACTGGAAAAGCCTTAATAAATGCAGCTTACAGAATCCGCAGTTATATTATAAGATGAAAGATAAACGAAGGAAGACAAAGGTGGAGAAGTTGATTTTGGCTTGAATGGCAAGGTGGTCCGAGCTGCTTTTGGAGCTGGGGGTGGACTCTGGAAGCACATTTGGTTGGCAGAATGACTGTGATGGCTGTTTTTGTGACGTGGTAATGTCACCATGTTCGTACTGAGCTCCCATGCTGCACACACAGTTATTGTACAGTTCTGAAGGTCTGCCTGTCTTTGGAGATGTTCTGTATGTGTTCTGATATTGGAGATGAACGCTTGAAATGTAACCATGTTTGGTACAGGGGATCTGGCTGTGCTCTGGATAAATCGGTTCTACCGAGTAATGTAAAGGTTTTCTCACTTTCCCTTCAAGCCGGGAGAGAAGCTGTGTATCCATTTTATGCCAATCTTCATTCTAGGCAAATTTCTCCTGTAATTTGATATTCCTGGAGGAATCTAAATGTGATACTCGTGTTCTGTCGTTAGGCAGCACTGGATTAATTTCCTGAAGTAAAATGGATTGAATCAGACATATGGGTGTACGAGAGGGGCAGGCTGGGACTGATTCTCAGGTTGCAGGAGAAAATCTGATCGCTCGGGGGAGGAATGGTCAGCCCACAGTCTTGCCACTTGGCTTCTTAAAAACAAAAATCATCTTTCTGCCTTGTCATGGTTATTATGATGGTCCACTGAGAGAGATCTCTGTGCTGTCAGCAGTCCTGTGTTCTTGCCAGCCTTAAATGTTCGGAGAGGAGAATCTGTGGAGTGACCCTTGGGTGGTCATGGGGCAACTCCATCCAGCAACCTACTCTAGTCTAGTTATAAAATAAAATGAGGCTAGATTGCTGAAGCTGAGTCAGATCTGTCAAAATGTCCTGAGAAAATTAAGCTAATGCATCTCTGAAGGTTTCTTTTTGCACATAAAATGAGCCATTTCTGTTTAGTTATTCATTGCTTTAAGTGTTCTGGGGCTTGCATTCGTTACTGTATCTGCTGAAGAAGTTCCTGATGTGCAGGGAAAAAGTTTATACCACTAAGTGAGACAGGATATATAGTGTATAACAAAATTACAGACTTAAATTAATTTGAAGTAGTAACTTAGAAATAAAGTTCGGACTACACCATATTTCATGTTCAAATCCAGAAGTGCATCCCTGGGGCTTTTACAGTAAGATGAAGAAGACTGAATAGGAGTAATTTGGTAGGGAATAGATACTGTTCCAAACGTGAGAGACTGCAGTGAGATTCCTGGGATAGCTGTGGGTTTGGGATTTGGAAATACAGGTTTTGTTCTAACTTTGCTGCTGACTGAGCTGCATGACTGTGGGCAAACTGCTTCAGCTTGGTGCCTTATTCCTCATACCTGCAAAAGAAGGACAGTTTCACTGCTGGTTAAATGCCTGGACAGGTATTCTGGAGCCTCTTATAAGATCTAGGCAGTGCTGAGGGTATAAAGGAATTTCAGCAAAACTACTTTCCCCTCAGGGGAAAGAAAGGAATGAGAAGTGTGTAATTCCTGGCGTTATAAATATCCTGTAGGTTTCTAGATTTCATCTGAAAGCAGTGTCTTTCCATGTCTTTGGTTTCTTTTTTATTTTCCATTCTGCTTGAGCACCAAAAGGTCAGTATCCATATGCCCTTACTGTTGGGAGGCTTGTGTTTGTGTGTGTGTGTGTGTGTGTCACTCCTACTGCCTTGCAAGTCTGTGGATTTTGTTCTGTGCATTTGTGATAGAAAGTTCGCTCTCTAAGTGCAGACTTTTACACTAAACTTACCTGCCCAAACGTTAACTGCAAGTGTAGGATTGCAGTGCTGGGAGGGCAGACTTGTTGTCTTACACAGAGAGAAAGCACACCCCTTCAGTTTGTTTTGAGTGAGGAAATTTAAATCTTAAAACTCATTTTAAGTGGAAACAGTAGGAATTAAGGTAGGTGGGTGAGGAGATTATTTTAGGATGCTTAGGGATCTACTGAGCACCTTGTGTGAATTGGCAGGAAGGGAGGAATGACACCTGTGGTATAGAAGGACTTTCTGGAGCAGTATGTGAAGGTGAGTGTAGCAGCTGGAGCATCCTTGAAAGTTCCATCTCAAGGATGGAGTAGTTGCTGTGCTTTCCTTCTCAGAGGGTGAGGATTATCTGCATGTTTGTGTATCTTCAGTGCTACTAACCTCAGCTGCAGCAGTTGCACACGTAGAGTAAACCTTGTTTAACATGTGTACAGTCTCTTTCTCTCTGTTTTTTCCCTCTTGCATGTGGCTTCCATTCCTGAACTTTTCAGTCTGTTGTTGGATTGCAGGCTGAACCATATTTCCATTTAAGCAGCCCCTAACAGAGGGGTATTTGCTATTTGAGAACTGCAAAATGAAGAGATTGCAAGGAAGATGTTTCTGCTCAGGACTGAGTATGCTGCCCTCAGGTAGTGTGGGCCAATGAAGTTTTCTAATATAAAACACAGCAAGCAGCTAATTTACTTATCATAGTCTTGTTTTATAGTAGATCCACTATAGCTGAGGGCAATCCCAGTTTCACTTCACTGCTCAAAGGTAACTTTTTACTTTTCTGCACTAGACAAGCTTGCTCAAGGCAACTTACCTTCCTGTGTTCCAAATTAATTCCGTTTCAGAAGTATACTCAGTGTGGGTACCGCCAGTTTGCTGAGCTGTTCAAGTGTCTGCTGCTGTTTTCATATACAGAGCATTTATTTTTTTGATAGCTGGTAATGATGCTTCTGTTACTGTGTGTTTTTAAAGGGCAGAACATCATCTTTATAGCAGTTCCAGCCTCTTCTAAAGTTAACAAGCCAGTGCAAGAAATAATTAAGAAGTTACTATTCATTTTAAATCAGTTTCCTGCTCTTAATACTCTTCTATGCACCAGTTCCATGTTAATTAAAACAAGTGAAATTTTTTTCATCTAAAAACTTGACTTCTGGTAGTGAAATTTAATTTGGTGTTGTCTACCCGTAGTATTTCCCATCTAGGTCATCTTTTTAATGCAGTCATTCAGTCCTGTTTGGACTGAGTGAGAAAACTTAAAAGCAGGACTGATTGGTACTATGCCTGGAGATGAAACAAGATTGGTTCTTAGGCATTATTGCAATGGGACCATCTTTTAATTTGCTTGATACATTTTTTTAATGTCAGCTTGACCCCTTTGTTCTGTCGAGTTGGTCATGTAAGCAGTATGTCCCTGATGAGGCCTCAGCTCAGGGAACATAATACAGTAGCTGAAGTGAATGTTCACCTTGAACAGTAATAAGGGTTTGTTTTTTTCCTGGTCTTTGAGTTTCATCCTTCAGTGCAGCAAAACCTGGCATTTTTTCAGATGTGTACTTCTGCCTATGCTTATTTTTTTGTCTCAGTCTTGGTAAGATGGGTTGGATGAAGACAGATGCCTGTTGGCTAAATAGGAGTGACACGTGAATTAAGGACAAAAGGAGTTGGCATTGGAAGCTGAGACTGTACCAGTGAGTGACATGTTGATGTGTTGAAGAAAATGCATAAACCCCAGAAAAAGTCAAATAAGCTTGTGAAGAATGTCACACCTGTGGCACCTAAGATGCAGTTCAGGTTTCTCACATTAATACTATCAAGGCAAAGGCAAACCAAGCCCCATGAGGTATGTTTTGAGAATCAGTGAGATTTAAGATGGCCAGAGTTTATGTTGTCACTTCACAAAAGAGTATTTTGGAGACCACACTTTTCCAGGTACTCTGTGATCAGCACCTAGTTGCTTCAGGAGTATGAAGTGTTTAGGACTTTTCCTTCCATGTATCTCAAAGTGTATATTTGGAGAAAGATTAATTTATGGTGAATTGGGGTGTTTCGTGGAAAATGGCAACACTGAAAGGTGAAACTGAAAACAGGGAAGCTTGAGATTGAATATAAGGAAGAAATGAAGGTGGTGAGGAACTGAACAGGTTGCCCTGGGAAGTTGTGGATAACTCGTCCCTGGAGGTGTTCCAGGCCAGGCTGGATGGGGCTTTGAGTAACCGGGTCGAAAAAGATACCCTTGGCTGTGACAGAGTGTATGGATTAGATGATCTTTGCAGGTCCGTCCCTTCCAACACAAAATGTTCCGTGATTGAATCAGATGAGTTTGCAGGGAATTTATATTCTTAGAATGTGGCTCTTTTAGTTGAGAAAAATGAGATATATTAGTGGGAAACAGGGACATCAGATGACAGGAATAGTTCAGCAGTTTTAACCACATGATGGGAGAGATCCTGTCGGGAGTGGGAGAAGGCTGTTGTTGGCCCGATGTGTATTGAAACTGCTTGGGCTGAGTGCACAATCAGGGTATGAAACAGTGGCTCCCACACCGAATATCAAGGTTTCAGCCTGCTTGCTGCAGGGCAGGCAGGATTGTTTGGAGGTGGAATAGTTAATGTAACAGGTTATTTTTTCTATCAGTACCACACTGAATTTTGCAAGGAAAATATTAAATGTGTGGTGAGAGTGGGTAGTGCATGTGACCCAAGTATAAAAGGAAAAATTGATGCATCTATAGTAGTATAACGCTGTTCTCATTATTCTTGTACAGTGCAAGAGGCCCATATTTTGGCTGAGATCCAATACATGGAATAGCAAGTGATGTTTGACCTGCTGGCAGATTTTATTTTTCCATTTAAAAACTTTTGTCCAACTTGATTTCTTGATAGACTTTTTTTTCGTCTGCTTTGTTAAAGTAATTCTGTAAGTGTTACTATTTCACAAAATTTATAACCAAAATTATGATTATCAACAAATGTTATCATTTCTGAGCTTTAACAGAGAAAAGATGACAACCTTGTGGCTTTCTTTGAAATGGATTTTTTACGTAGTCATTTAATTGTTGTAATGTATTTAGATGCATTAAGTTCTGGTTAATAAATAAATATTGAAAATGAATGAATACAAATTGCTTTCTGCACCAAAATAGTTTGAGTTTTTGTGTTGGTGTTGAGAGTAGGTCCTGGTATGCTCAACAGAGCTGAACTTCTATGTTTCTAAGTAATACCAGCTCAGCTACCTGTTACCTCTCTTAGTTAAAGAGCATGAGAACAAAAAGCTGGAAACTGCACAGATGCTGTTATTCTTGAATTAAAAAGGGTATGTTGTGATTAATGGATTAAAAGCTGTTTTACTCTGTTGTGCTGGCAGGATTTTGAGAGTGTCTGTCTAGCTCTCATTCATAACTGGGACAAGTCTGAAGTATTAATAATACTCAAAGTACTTCAGAATCAGCTTGTTACATGTTGAAGTACCACTGCAACAAATAGAGCAGCATTTTAATTAGTTTGTGATATTCTGGGTTCCAGGCATACATTCTAAATGTGCAGGATATTCCTCTGCTTTTTCATGCATCGTTACCAAAAGAACAGAGTAAGTGGGCTGTTTTGTTGCTGAAACTAGCAATTAGCAGTCTCTCGCACTCAAGAAGGGTTGTGTTGAAATATTAGGTTCCTTCTAAAGTGCTGTGATTAACGAGGAAAGTTAATGCACATGCCTGGCTCTGGTTAGTGCTAAGATTGCTTAGAAAAATACGACTCTTTTGTAGTAGTATGAAATCCTATGGTAATCAGCATGAAGTAGCTAAATTTGTTGATAGTTACCAGATGCTTACCATCTGACTGTTTCAAACTCTCAAAACTAGTAGGTATTTGCTATCCAAACTTTAGATATAGGAAAATAGCAGTTAAAAACAGTTGCTCTGCTCATCAAATTTGGGACTTGTTTCATTACTGCATTGAGATTATTATACCAGCCCTCATTGCTGGTATGAGTCCAGGGTCATCTTTTTCACTCTTTTCCTAGAATGTAGGAGTTGCACGGCACATTTATATTTTTTGCTATGATTTATCTCTCAAATTTGTCTTGCTTCTTTTGTGCCTCAAGGATGGGAAGCTAGTGCTCTATTTCTAGTTTACCATTCTTTGTTTTGGGTGGTATTGTAGTTTGTAGATTAGTGAAGCTGACCTTGAAGTAAAAAAGAAAGCAGCAAATACATCTGTTTTTCTCTGAGCTGTTCTGTTTACATGATCTTTAAATAACTTGAGTAAAAATCACTATAAACTGCACTCTAAAATCCTCATCTGCTCTTGGAGCTGACAGAACCTGCACTATACCCAAGTTTCCAGAGTTTGAAAGTCAGTCCAGCCTTAGATGTTTGTTGCAGATGGTTTTCTCTTGCAACAGGACTGAGTTTTCTGGAAAGAGTCCTTTTTAAAAAGGTCACCCATTTGCTGCCACAGTTAAATGTGAATTTAGGATAGGTGCATCTTCCGTGCTGTTGTTTGGCGTGTCATTGTCTGGCCAAAGGAAAAGCTTGCACTGATCTGCTTTGACCACAGGGCTGTCTGTAAGTACTTTTCTGTTTCCTTGTGCTGTTGCTTGTGAAACTTGTAATTCTAGAGGTTTATGTGGTGTATAAACTTCAGCTGTGTTGGAAACCTGTATGGCTGGTTGAGTCACTGAGTGGCTAAAAAATCGGTATATTAGTGTACTTCATTTCCACAGCAATTGTAGGGTTGTCCCTGATTTCTGGGTGAAGTGTATGGCAAATTACCTTATGTTTCAAATACATAGTCAGGATCTTAAAGGAGGGCTAGAGCTGTCTGTTATCAGTTATGGACCTTAAATCCTTAACCAACCAAACAGGATGTGCTTGTAACAAGTGGAGTGTCTTTAATGAACAAAGTGGGACACGACATGAGGGTAACTGTAACTGCAGGTGTCTGATGTTAGTGCTGTGAATCCATATGGAATGACAGAGAGATACCATGCCTCTCTGAGAGCATGTGGAAGCCACCAACAGAGAGGTCCTGAAGCAGAAGGCTAATTGCCCACTATGTCACGTTAAGCAATGGCACAATTTGAAGAATCAATGTCTCCTGATGTTTATCACTGCTAGGAAGATGCAATCGAACATCCGCATGAAAAGCCCTGTAATGGATGTTGTGACCATCATTTGTGTTGTCTTGTAATCCAATAATGTGATCTGCACACAGTCCTACTCTTCAGGCTCTTTTCTCCCTGTCCTTCCTCCTCATGTATTTAAAAAATGCTTTAGAAAGTGCCATTTTATTTGTTCCTGTCCCTCTATTGCCTTTTCCTGGTCTTAAAATTGAGAGCCAGACACAGTTAAAGGGAAAGGGGTTTTTACCTCGGTATTTATTTAGGATCCTTGGTGCACCGCACCGTCCCAGTGCAGTGCGCCGAAGCGCCCACCGGAATGCACACCCCGGGGTGCCCCCACTGCAATGCACCCCGGATAGATCGTGTGTACAACTTGTAGGCCTTGCAAATGAGCACATCTATCAAAGATTCCCCAGTGAGAGACTTGAATGAATCCCCCATGCTGAGGAATCTGCCCCCTGGATGGGCCTATCTCAGTTTACAGGACGTGTTCTAGAGAGGACCTTGGTGTCTGGGGCTGTCTGACCCTCAGGAGCGGCTCCCAGGGTGTTTGGTCTCCTGGCTTAACAGGACACGGGGTATCAGACTTAGGGATTTACAAGTGTGTGGGCTAAAAGCACTAAGGATATATAAAAGCTGTATAAAAGGCTATATAAAGGGGTATATAAAAAGGAAAAAAAACCATCATGGCATCACCTCTGCCCCTCAATCATTGCACAAGTAATAACAAACTGCATTAGTTTGATGTTATAGGCTGTTCTTCAGATTTAGATCTCTCATCTCAGCTGATTGGACTGCTGATCCGTGGGATATGCATGCAGCAAGGATACCTCCTCACACTTTCCTCCTTCAGCCCTCTGTTGTCAGTGTAAGCCCCAATCTGAATGGTTAAATGTGGGGTGACCACTTGTGTTTGTATCCCATAAGATGAAGACATCGTTAGATTTGTTTTAACTGGTGTCCCTTGAAAATTGGATAGCAACTCCATAAGAGTGTTGGCTTCAAGGAGAGTTTGGTTTGTTCTTGTCAATCTTAAAATTGACCAAGAACCTTAATTTACCTTATCTCCTGGATTGTGGTAGCACTTAAGAGGAATTACTGTAGATAAAGTTAGAACTTACTTTTCTTTTAGGACTAGTGAAAGAGATTTTTTTTTTTTTTCTTTCCTTTGTGGGTTTTCAGTTTGGAGGTCTTGAGGTTTTTTGGCATTGGTTTTTGGTTTGGTTTTTTATTATAGTTTTGTTTGGTTTGTGGGTTTTTTTTGGGGGGGAAGGAGTTTTGTGGACATGTAGTTACAACACATCACATGTAGTTTTACAGCTTTATCCCAAGAGCTGTTACCAGTGGCTCAACGTCATTGTGCTTTATTGTGAGGGGAGTACCTCCATGTGCTCTTGTTTGCAGAACTCTTGGAGGTACAAAGCAGAAGCAGTTGCTGCAGGTTTTAGGGTGATGTCATCTGTTTGGATACTGCAGTGAATGAGCATGGAATCTGTTTTGTACTGTAGTGAACTGATCAGCTTTTTGCTGAGAGAGGTCGTAAGAGATCTGAGCTGGGTAGCAGTGGTTGAACACTCTAGCAGTAGTAGACGGGAAGCTTTGATATGAGAAACTTAACTTTTGTTTTGTCTTAGCAACAGACACTGTTGACTTCTATTTTTGCCGTTTGAGGCTATATACAGAATCCTGATGTTGGTTATAGCCCTTCACTTGCACTGAAACAAGTAGCTACAGTGAAAACTGAAAACACTGTCTAAATTTTGAACACCTGTGACCATTAGAAATCAATCACTTGAATCAAAGTGGTTTTCACTTTTTCTCTTTTCTTTACTGTAAAATCAGTAGTAGTTCATGAATGTAATATAGGCAGGAAAACAATTTTACTTTTTCAGCCTTTTGTTTTTGTAGTTTTCAGACTGAATGGTGCATCCTTAGTGTGTAGACTACACAATATGTGTTAGCAGGTAAAATGGAAATTGCAATATCAGGTCTCTTTCTCTGAAAATCATAGATGTGCTGATTTGATTATGGTTGATAACTTGAGGCATTTTGGTTTCCTTTCACCCATAAGTTATTCCCTTTTCATTTAGCTGAATTTTAGGTGGGAGTTACTTCAGAGCATTCACATGGTCTGGAATCTAGACATGTTTGCACCCCAGACTCAGGAATATAGCAGCAAGAGTCCAGTTCTTCTTGGCAAATAGTTAAATTGGTTTGAGTTACCATAAATAGAGCGATTACAGGTATCCTTAGCGGTAGGATACTTTCAACTTGTCTAGTCAGAAGTCCTTCAGAAGAAAAGGAATGAAGATATAAACTTAAGGGAAAGTAGAAGAAACACTGAAATAATACCAATAAAACACTCCAACTTCCCAGAAGGTCTTCATGAGTCACTCTTCATAATAATTTTTTTGTTCTCTTCTCTTGATGAGACTCTCCCTTTGGCATTGCTTTTCTGCACCAAGTCATGCTTTTCTGTGTTGTCCTTGTCTGGCAGCACAACTAAATGTCATTCAGGTTTAAGTGATGACGTGACCAATGAATTGCCATGGTCACCTCTCTCTTCAAGCTGCTCCAGCTTGTCACCTCTCTGTGCCAGTTGTTCCTGTCATCAGTTTTGCCTTGCCACTTCTGTTTCTGCATCTTTGTGTTGTTGTTTGTTGTTGTGCTTGTTTCCCTGCCCCCTATCCCCTTCTGTCATGATCACTCTGAGGTGCTCTGTCCTCATCCTGGGCTCTGCTGTGCTGTATTCCTCTGACTGGCTGGTTTTAAGAATGCTGACCTGCTGCCTCGGTGTTACTAAGTGAAAAATAAAACAGATGGGAAGAGAAGAGTTCACATCATGTTGCTTCAGTTCCTTATAACTTTTAGGCCCTCGTAGTCCTCATCTCTTCTGTGGAGAGTTGGCCAGAACCAAGAATGAGGCAGTGAGGCTAGGGAGGTCTACGTTTACACAAGAGAGCTTGTAGGAGGTGGTAAGAACACCCTGTAGTACTGTGCAGCTAACTGGTTCCTCTAGAGCAGGAAAGGTACTGAAGAAGTTTATATGTCCTTTGTCAATTTGCAATGTGCAGTAATGCGTCAGGCCAAAATCTGTGCCACCACGTGCTGTTACCACCGATGCCCTTCAGCATCTTGTTCTGGAGTCTGGAGATCAAAGGGAGCAGTGGTAGGGCTGCACTTGTCCGTCATCTGGTTTGGAATAAAGCTTTGGAAGCAGTCCAAAGTTGAAATTAAATTTCAAAATGAGTGGTAACAAAAGTAAGCAGACCTTTACTGCACAGTGTATTTAATGTTCAGGTAATGCCCAGAATCATAATAACAACATGACTAACCACCTAGCTGGATTCAAATACTGTTTTCCCAGCCAGGACGACAGAGCAACAGCAACATGCTTGTAAGTGGTCCCTGAACAGCCTGTCAAATCTGATTAGACACAAGACACTATTTTAATTAAACCTTCTTTGGGAAGGGGGTGATGAAATGTGGCTGGCAGCCTGTTCTCGTGTTACTGTGTATGGTGCTTAACAGTTTTGTTTGCTGACAAGTGCCTTCTGAAGTAATAGTGTCTTAGTAAGTGCACACTCACAGTGCATCAGCAAGAGCCTGTGTGATAGAAACTCAAATGCTACCTGAATCTAAAGTGACTGGCTCTGGAAATGATCCATTTGATGACTAGCTTGCTGCTGATGCACCTTAGCTAGTTCTGTAGTTAAATGAGGTGTTGTATATGGCAGAGGAATTATTTTTCCACTGTACCTTGGAGTTAATGCAGACACCAGGTCAGCATTAGGATTTTACTACAGGATTGGCATCAAAAGCAAGATACAAATTGCTTATGTGAGGTGTTTTGACACTGAGACTTTATGCAGCTCCAGAGTGATAGCCTACTGCAAAACTCCTTGGAAGTTGGATGTGCAGTTTTGGCTTGTTGGGATTTATCTGCATTGCCACTCTCGCCCCTGGAGCAGTAACCTGTAGTAACTTGTGCTGCCTTGAGAAAACCCCCTTATCAAGTTAAGTTGGCAAAGTGAGGAGGTTACTTCCTCTAATCAGAAGTTTTTTAAATCCTATAAAAAAGGACTACTTGCTTTTCAGTCTGAGGTGGTAACTGGAAAAAAAGAACTTGGAGAGATGAAAAGAAGTGTTTAGAGGCTCTGTCCCAAGTTCAGTGGCTAGTGGGCAGTGCTTGCAGGCAGTGCCACGCAGCCTCCAGTGACAGAGAGAGGACAGGTGAGGACGTGAAGGCTGTGTGATTTTACATGTCACCTGGCTTTTTCAATAACAACAAATCGAGCTGATGTCTTAATTGCTGCTCTCACATAGAGGAACTAGCGACACAGCAGCTTGTCTGGCAGCGAGACCTGGGTCTGAAAGTGCAGCTGTTTCATGTGCTCTTGTCTGCAGTCTGGGCACTGGGACTATTAAGGGGCATTCAGCTCCAGTAGTTGACATTCAGCTCTCCTGGGTAGTCTGGTGGCTTTGCCCTTGACATCCTTCCTCGGATGGCAGGCTTGGCACTGTTTCACCTCCTTTTCTTTCTGTCTTTGAAGCCTTAATGTTTTGTTTGCTTCTGAGAACCAGGTGCCAGAACCAGTTTTCTGGCTTAGTGGAGTAGTTTCAGACGTAAAAGCACTGCTGAGAGAGGTTGGTGAGTTCTGAAAAGAACCTGACAAACACCGAGCGGGATGACACACAGCTTTTATGTGCAGTGTGCACCTGGACTTGCCCAGCATGACTCACTTCCCCATGGGCCAGCATCTGCTGACTGTGGTTCACAAAGTCTGGTTGCACCCGGGTGATATTCATACAGCTTTGGCTTTAGCTTTGTGTTGGATTCCCGTTAGCCAGGGCTGGTTCACCTGTTGATTTCAACATAATGTTGAAAGGGATCTTTGCACTGCAAAAAGGATTTTCCTAGAGTACTTGAAACTGTCTCTTCTTGTCCCCAGTCCTGTCAGCAGCAGCAAGGAGGAAATAGCTAAGCTGTCTGTGTAATCCTCACCTTCCTTTAATATGTAAGATTTGAAGTTGGAATCTGCAATGGAAACAGTGAGCCCAAGAGTCTTTGACTGGGGAATGATGGGTGTGAATGTTAGATCTGCCCCATGTTGTTGTGCTCTGCTGCCTGTGGGGATGTACCAGAGGCCTCCATGGTTTTGAAGAACAGCCATTGGGCATTTCAGTCTGTGAGCTGGAAGACTTCAGAGACAAAGGGCAACTTTGAGTCTTTGTCATGCATAATGTCACAAGGAGCACTTACAAATAAATTCAGTTACTCAAGGAATTCTGCTGTGGTGTCTTGAGATAGACCTTGTGATGTACTTCTACTCTAGCAAAAACCCCATGTTACTGAGTGTACCATAAGCATCCTGGTGCAGGGTTTTAGCTGACAGCTAATTCTATCTTGAACAACTCTTTTCACGAGGCAGGCCTACTCACTGTTAAAAACTGGCTAGGCACTTCTGTGTTTAACATCTTGGCCATGTAGGATTTGCATCCAAATTTTAAAAGTTGTTGCTAAATGTTGCAGGCAGTAGATGGGGTCTGTTATCATTGGTTTCTGGTGTGTGTCCAAAATATCTTCCTCATGGTACCATTTATTGTATACCTGTTTTATGCCTTGCCCAGTGTGTCTAGACAAGTGCCATGCTGGCTAACTGGCTGCATACCCAGTATGGTAGTATTTTAGAGCAGCAGGGATTAAAGTGAAGAGGATCAGTGTGGTATTTCCAGTAGGAAGAGCTATTCTTAATGCCAAGGGAGGCAGGGTGTGCTTCATGGGGCTGGGACAGAGCGGCCTCTTGAGTGCTGTGATCTGTAACTCTTAGTCTTCCTGATTACCTTGGTTGTGTCTTGGCTGTTCGCTGTTTTGGTTTTATTGCTGGGGCTTTTTTTTTTTTTTTTCTTGTTTTCTGTGCTATTTCACTTGTCAGCTATTTGTCTGCTCGATTGGTTTCAAGGCTAAAAAATATTTGCTTATCTGTCTTGGGAACAGGCACATCAGGTGTCTGCATTGTGTTCCAGAACCTAGAGATAAGACTCTGGAACTCTGTATAAACTTACTCTGTGCTACATATACAAAGTTGTTCAAGCTGTTCTGAAATGTTTTTCAGGTTCTAAATGGCTTCTAAGAAGTTGGGATCCGACTCTCATGGTAAGTGAAATTTGTCATCCTTGTCTTTTCAACAGGATGAATTCTGCTATTGCTTCTGACTAATGTCCTAGCCTAGACAGTCCATAGAGACTAATCTGTTTAGCCTCTGAGTAGTTTTTTGTTAGGAATGAAGTGCCTTGGCTTCCTTCTTGCATAGTTGCTTGCTGATGCTGTGTTTGCCTGTTCTCTGATTAAACTGAAAATCAGTCTCTGGCTGTTCCCTCTTCCTTCATGGCAGAATAACACATTCCCCTTCCCCAACAGATTCCCCTTCAAAATCAAGGTTGGGCTGCTCTGGTGTTTGCTGAAGTGGACACCAGATCTGTAGCATCTTCTTATGGAAGTCACTTGAGAAGCTGAATTGAAAGTGCAGCTTTTAATATAACATTGAATTATGCTTCATTTTTGCTCAGCCATGAATTTCTCTCCTAAATTGGACTAATCTGGTTCAGAAGGCAAGTGAAGAAGAGATTATATTTTTCTGTCATCTGCATATGAGATGCATAAAGTCATGCAGGTGATTGGTATCATAAAAATTATTTGCCTGTAATGTCCTTATTTTTTAGAAAATGGGGTGTAATTTGACTGTAATTAATATTACTGTGGAACATTCAGTTCGTTTTATGTAATGTGGCTTCCTCAAATCAGTAATCATGACTTTTCAGGCTATCAAAACTTCTGCTTTTAGAAATTCAGCCTTGATCTTTCTGGGTAATTTGTTTCAGTAAAAGGGTCCTGGAGAATTCCATTTTTCCTGGAGCTTCATATTCAGTCTTGCAAGTGTAAAGTTGAAGTAAAAAAATAAGAAATGTCTCGCTTAAATACATGGTTAAAGATTAATAAAAATAGCCTATCAAAACTTCATTTTGAGATGGTCTCCTCCTTTGCTGTGGCCCAGTGACCCTGCTGCAAGACAATGAATTTCTTCATTTGATAGCTGCCGGCTATTTAGCAGTTGCTCCTGTGTCTGTAAATGGTCTCTATGAACTCTCTGATCTGCCTGTCTTTCATGTCTGTTTTTATTTCTCTCCTTGCCTAGCCAGACTAGCAAAGGCACTGCTCAGAGCTAGAATTCAATCTGTCTTAAATATTTCCCAGAACAGTAGGGTGTGGTGGAACATGCTCCTGGCTTCAAAATAACAAGGTCCAAACAAATGGTGCTGTGAGCTGCCTGGTTAACTTGTCTGCCCCTTTGTGTACCCTCTGTTCCTAATCACACTGTCAGAGTACTGTTTCTGAGGAGTAGTGGAGCAACTTCGTTGTCTTAATTATGTCTTAAGAGATCATCAGGGCAGTTGTTTCAGTCTTCTCCAGGGTTGTTAAGAGTGATCCCACTGAGTGAGTTTTGGTTTAGAGCATCCATCCCAATGGCTGCCTTCAGCTCTGTGTCTCTGGCAGGCTGATGAAATTGGTCAATACAGTTGATGTATCTCTTGTGATTGTTGTTGAGCTGCTTATTCGAGCTCAGAGGGCTGTCACTGAATCACAGAATGGCTGAGGCTGGCAGGGACATCTGCAGATTGTCATGTCCAAACCCCCTGCTCAGGCAGGGTCACCTCTAGAGCAGGTTGCTCAGGATTGTGGTCAGATGGAGGTGAAGATGGGAACACAAGGTAGGAGTGGAGAGAAGGAACCTTTTTTCCTGCGTGGGTTATGCCAAGTGTTATGCTTCGATATTTCCGTTGTATTATTGCTGTCACTATACAATTTCAAAGCTTTTAACTCTGATTTCCCAGAATTACTTAAGTGTGGTTCGTGTGACCACAGCATGGTTTCAAAACTGTTCCCCATTCATAACTCATAAGTGTTTGGGTTTTTTTGGTTTTTTTTTTCTGAAGTGTTTCCATTTTGCTGCCAAACTGAAGGACACTTCTATGAGTTATACCGAAGTGGAGAGAAATCTTACTCATGTAGTATGTTGTGCCAGGAATGTAATTCAGAGCACAGTGTCAGAGACCAGGCTGACAAGTACACTTTTGCCAGGCGTGTTCTCAGAAATTACTCAGTATGCTTTTATCTGATACAAGGATGAAGTGGCGAACAGCCTTATTAAACAACAGTTTGGTAAAAACTTAAATTATTTCACTTGAACATGTGACTGTTGTAACAATGCCTTTCATAATACCTTATTTATGTAGGTTTCCCTTACTGCTTTAGAATGTGCTGTTTAAAACAATTTGCACCCTTTACTCCTCAGTGTGTTCAGTGTGATCTGTTCGCAAAAGGAAAAGGTTTCTTGGCTCTCTGGATAAGATTTTAGCTTCACTAAGCTAGTACTGCTCTGACTGGGCTGAAACAAACTGAATGCTATGTGCTTAAGTGTTTTGCCTCAGACTTTTTGCCATCAAATGTCCTAAACCATTTGATGTGGTCTTAATATGCGCTTACGGGCTTTTTCTTATAAGTTATATTCACAATGAGGTTATAGCAGGAGTTGTTATTAAACAAATCAATTTACTGGGGAGAAACTAGGAAGTTTTTATTCCTTAGTCAAGCTTCTGAGCTGTCTTGCTTTGAGACAAATTGGGAGGAAGCATCTGAAATGAACGTGTCCTCTAATAGAAGGCAGGTTTCAGCAGCCCTTCCCCCACTCAGGTTCAGAAAGAAATTTCTTGGAGGAAAGTGAAAAAAACCTGTTTATTTAACAAGCAGGGTGCATGCAGGCACGAGAGAAAAAAAAAAAAAAGAATAATGTTAAACAATAAAACCTCTCGCTGTGGAGAAGACCTGGTAGATTCAGAGTCCTTTCTGTGGGTGTGGCTCTGCTCTCTCCGGAGCCAGGGTGCTACGAGGGCCCCTCCAGGCCGTGGTGTGGGGGCCTCCTGGTGATGGTGTTCCAGACCAGAGCTGAACAGTTCCAGGAGGGGAAGAAAAAGCCACAGTCCCAGGAAAACTTCCTTGCCTCAGCTAGCAGGCTAGCTAAAAAATTTTAACTCTCTCCTGAGAAAAAGGATCTGAGAGCTGGGGAGAAGCAGGAAGGTGCTTCCTCGGCTCTGCTGCAGTGAGAACGCAGGGGAGTGTGTGTGTGTCCTTGAACACAAACTGCGCTGAAGAATTTGCTCGGCTTCCCCCCCACTTTCTCTCAGACCCAGCTTAAAGGCACAGAAAGGCACAGGATTCATGTCTGGGCAATAAGCAGGCAATAGGGGATACAGCATCATAAAGTCACTCCAAGACATGGGGTTAAGCTGGCAGCTGTCCATATAGGTTGTCTAGGTGTTTAGGTTTTTTTTAGTTTTTTTAAGAGTGTTGGTATGTAAACACCAAAGTTTGTGCTTGTACCCTCTGTGGCTGGTATCTACTTCAGGTGTAGGTGTGCCAGGGGAAGTGTCCCCTACATATTGTCAATAGGTCTAATAAGTATTTGCATGTTGAGCAGTTTGGGCTGGGAGATCCATGTGGAGAGGTAATGTTGCTGCGCTTGGATCATCTGGCTTGGAGCAGGACTTGTGCCAGTGGGACTTAGCAGGACGTGGTAGCAGCAGTTGGCAGATGTGGTTGTCTCTGACCTGGCTGTGATTTAGCACTCTGGGTGCAGAGGCTGCCACAGCTGTTACTTCTGTATAAACAAATGCTTTGGCATATCTGGCTCTCAAATTGTCGGGTCAAGTACAATTTGGATGCTGTGTTGCAAATAGTGGTGGTGTTGGCCAGTGAGGTGCTGTCTGCGTGCTGGGCTGTGCAGTGTGCTTGAATGTGTGATTCCCAGTAAGTTTCACTGAAAATACTATTGTATTCTACCCGGAGCATTTTTTTCATCCGGGAGGTGCAGGTGGGATGTAGGTTGTTCATCCTGATGGTTTCAAAGTGTCCTCACAGGACTCTGTGACAAACCAGTGTGTGCATAGTATGAGAGCTCCAGTAATGACAGCACATCAGCCTGCAACTGCAAATTGACAGGATGTTCCTGTTTTTGAAAGCTGCTCAGCCTCTGGGAGTCTGTGGCTGCCTTGCAGATGAATCAACGGTGAGAGAACACAAACAGTACTTAAACTGCCATCTGAGTATGAAAATGGGTCAGATAAAAACAGCAAGTCACAGTTCAGTGAGTGAGGGCTTGGTCACTGAACACCATCTTAGATGTTGCCACTAATGTCTTTCTGCATCTGTGTCACTCTGGGAGAAGTAACAGGTGAGGCCTAGAGACACTACTCAGATAGTTACACATGCCAGAAACCTTGCCTGTAATTTCAAAATCTTATACCAGTGATCCAGGAGACCACTTTCAGTTAATGGAAAAGCTGTTTAGTTTGTATTTTGGGTTTTCTCATACTTCTTCACAGCAGCTCAAGGAAAACACACCAACAGTCTGGCTGCTTGGAGGTGGTTGAGCTCTAAGCGTTTTTTCCTTGTGAATTTGCAGGAAAAGTGTCATCCTAGATACAAAGGACAGATGTAGGGCCTAATAAAGTTAGATTGCTTTGTTTGAAAAATTAGGGTTTCTGTGCTAAATAGTCTCGGCATTTCACTGTGTTTCATTTAAAGTGGAATGGCTTTGGGTCATTGCTTTGCCTTTGTGACCACTTCTGTACATACTTACTACTTGTATGTCAAAACCTGGATTGCAGTTTGTCTCAGTTGTCCTAAAGCTGGGTAATTTTAAAACCTGTTTGGAATATGACAAAAAATGATGGATCTTTTTACAGAGATAGAATGCAGTGTTCAGGAGAACTTCAGCATCCGGTTGTGTAGGAATAGTGTTGTCACAAAGGAAACTAAGATACTGGTTGCATTGATGTCAAAATCTGGCGCGTTGAGGTTTTGAGGGGTTTTATCTCTTTCTCTTTTTTTTTTTTTTTTTTTTTTAACAGTTATAGGCTGGAATTTAGGAATAAAACAAACTGAGCAAATTCCCTAAAATAAACTGAGACACTGAGGTCCACACAGCTTCAAACTCCATTTGTGTTGCTATCTGGTGTAGATGCTGCAGCAGAGATAAAATAGCTCCCAAATACAGCAATGTTAGCTTGAATTGCAAACATGAAACTTGTGAGTTGTGGAGTTTTCTTTCCTAATACAATTTCTGCTTCTGATTTCAGGGCCTTTCAGTTACCTTGATGATGTCCCATTTAAGATAGGAGACAAATTCAAAATCCCAGCAAAGGTTGGATTACCCATTGGTTTCAGCCTGCCTGATTCTTCTCAGCTTGTCAGAGAAGCCCAGGTAAATGATATTTTTGCCTTTCTGCTCTCTCTTCCCTCACTCCTGGCACCAACATGTGGTGCTGTACATTCCAAGCTGTCACAGTTTGCACACGTGACAGTCTTGTATTTCTAGAAGATTGGTTAGGCTATATAGAAAAGTAAAATATGATAGGTCATGCAAAAATCTTTTAATTTTTATTGCCTTAAAAAGCCATTAGGCTTTTTTTTTAAGCATTTGTTTTAGTCTATCTGCTTCAAAGAAGTAGTAGTTAGTTTTAAATGTTACCTTGATGAAATTGAATATAATTTTTAAGAGCAAATATGCTAATAACTGATACACCCGGGCGATGGCATAATTTTCAGTTCTTGTTTTCTGTGTAGTTCGGAGTGAGAATTCTTTTCAAGCTGTGGGGCGAACAGTTTACAGCTTGGTACACGGATGGCTTCCCTGTCTTGTTTCTGTAAAATAAACTGTTAGTAGCATAAAATCAATTGCTTTAGCATAACTGTTGGAAATCTAATCTCCAAATGCAGGTTGTGGTACAGGAAGTCTAACTGAATTATGTTTTCTCATTTGGATCCACGATTTTCCTTGACCAGTCCCAACTGATGATTGTTTTTACTTTGTGTGTGACAGATTGCTGTAGGTGGTTCTGCTTTTTTCTTGTTGTTTTTGTTTTCATGCTGCCCTGCATATTACCCTGTTATCCTACATCATGGCTTTTCCTTCATAACCACTGAACAATTCCCTGATTGTCCTAGTACCCATATTTCCACTCAGTTAAGCCGGTGTGGGAGAGCCAAAGGAGCCTATGATGTCCTGTTGCTGACTTGGTTGAGCTGTGTCTCCATTTTACTGCCAAGCTGGGGCTCAGCCAGCGTAGCGTGTGCCTGTTCAGACTGCAGCACCCTGCACAGTGTGGACTGCGCATCTCACAGTGCAGTTTGACTCTTTTACAGCTGTAGCGAGCACCACTTAAAAAAAAAGAAGTGCGGGAAATAGAGCTTCCCACCCATTTTTTTAGTATAAAAGAATATGTGGATGTTTAAAGATAGATTTAGGCTCCTCAAAATTTTGCCCTTTACAACTAAGCCACTGTGTGGTCAGTGCACTAGTAGTGAGTAAATGCTTCCCTGTGCTGATCTGGCCTTAAAGGACCTGATGTTAAATGGGAAAAGCTTTTGAGATCCTGTCACATCAGTAACTACAGCAAAATGTGCTGCTGCCTGTAGGTGTTGTCACTGTTGTAGCCACTATATCCCCTTTGGCTGGTGAGGCACTGCACTGGAGTGAGAATGCAAATACAGCCTAAACCAATGGGTGTAGCACTCAAATAGCAAGTCCCTTAGGAATCTTTAAGGGGAAACTGAGTAATACTGCATTGGCCTTTGGATGCAAAAATACTCTGCTGAATGACTTGTAGAACGTGCAGACCAGGGGTAGTTCAGTGGTGCCAGATCAGGATGTGGTTGTTCATCTAAGAACTCATTAGACTTCCCCTTGCTACCTCCCTTCTCCTGGGAGAAGAAGGTGGGAGGGCTGTGAAACTGATCTTGGGATGATGAGTAGTTCTAAAGCAAAACTAATCATAGGAAGGAGGCAAAATATAGTATTCTAATCCAGGTTGCAGCCAGATTTTGCTGTTAATGGCAAAATTAAGTACTTCTGGTGTCTGCCAGCTTTGTCAATCTGCAGGTTGTGAAAAAATGTTGCCTGTCCCTGGTAATTTTTGTAGGTCTGACTCTCTTTTTGTTAATTTATGTTGCTGCTAGAAGTAGCAGCTATGATCCTTATAACTTTTTTCTTTTTTCTTTTTTTTTTTAACTTCCCCTTCTCTCCTTTCCCCTCTACCCCCATCCAGTATGACTTCTCACTGGAAAAGAAAACAATCGAGTGGGCTGAAGACATCAAAAAAATTCAGGCTGCCCAGAGAGAAGCTGAACGCAAGGCAGAAGAAGCTCTAGCAAACTCAAAAGCTGCTCCAGAGGACAGCACCAAGATGGGGTTCTCAGAGGGACCTTGCCCTGAAGCCATGCCTCCTCCTATTAACCCCATCCTCGCTAGCCTGCAGCACAATAATATTCTGACTCCTACCCCAGCCAACAGCAGCTCTGTGAAGCAAAAGGTCCTCAGTCCACCTCGTCCAAAGGCAGATTTCAACCCGGCTGATTTTGAATGTGAAGAAGACCCTTTTGACAAACTGGAATTAAAAACTATCGATGATAAGGAGGAATTAAAAAATATCCTTGAAATTCATGTTGGTACTACTGGGCCGATTGTTGCCCAGCTGTTAGATAATACTTTGCCTAAAGGAGGGTCGGAGTCTGTGTTGCAAGATGAAGAAGTTCTGGCATCCATAGAAAGGGCCACGTTGGACTTCAAACCCCTTCACAAACCAAATGGCTTTATCACTTTACCACAGTTGGGAAACTGTGAAAAGATGTCCTTGTCTTCCAAAGTGTCCCTTTCCCCCATCACTTCAGTGAGCAATATCAAATCCCTGTCATTCCCTAAGCTTGACTCCGATGAGGGTGATCAGAAATCATCAAAGCTCACGAGCACTTTCCACAGCACTACCTGTCTCCGCAATGGCACTTTGCTCAGCTCTTTGCAGGCCTGTGCTCAGAGCAAAGCCAGTGAACTGAATGGACACCATATGCTT
>VZTA01009785.1:25765-65310 GCA_013398855.1 Mohoua ochrocephala
GGACACCATATGCTTGGTCTTTCCGCTCTAAATGAGGACAGTGGCAGGGAGACATCATCCTCCTCACCCAGGCTGTCTTCCCTGGCTGTTTCGACTGTTTGTACAGAAGAAGAATCATCTCAAAGCACATCGACTACGGTAAACATGGAGTGATGTAGAACTGGGGTTGCTGGGGAGAGGTGGAGGTGCAGAGGCATCTCTTGCCTCTAAATTGCCCTGTTGCTCTGGTTATCGTTTCATTTACTGGGAGTGAAATGCAGATCCTCTTAATTTATGTGGCAAATTGGTCAGTCCAACAGCTCTCTGTGCTGGTAGTTCTGAACCTCAGATTATTACTCTGCATTTTTCCCCAAATTTGACATTTTTAGACCAATTCCAGTGGTTGTTCTTTCAGCTCTTCACCTCTCATTTGTTGTTGATAGTTGCACACCTTTGAGCTAAGCATTTAAGGCATCTTCTGTGTACAGTCCTGCATTTTTTCCTACTGAGATAAGGTCTATCAGATTCTGAAGTGGCATTAGGCTTTGAATCAAATCTCTTCTAGTTTTCTTCCTTGCTTTGCTTGTTTATTTGCTGGAAATAGTGGGAAATGCAGGCTTCTCAAGGAATAGAAATAATAATGAATTAAAACACACAGATGTGCTGTGTCATTCAGGGAAGAATGCAGTTGACCAGCAGTGAAGTAAGCCTATTTTTTTTTTTTTAAATTTCAGTTTTCTTCCTGAGTTCCTTTAAAAATCTAATCTTTAAAAGGAAAAGAAATTATAGTGATTTGAAATCGCGTGTTCACCCTCTTTCTTGTGAAGGAGGGTGGAGTCATTGCTTGGTGGAGACCGAAACCAGCCTTGAAGATCATCTTGTATTTTTAACGGTACAGTTGGTCACCATACAGCTCTGAGATGGGAGATTGACTCTTCATTTCCTCAGTCTTTTGTTGCAAGTTCTAAAATTAAACTTTGAGGACGGTAACTTCACACCAGCTGTTGTTTTTGTCTCTTTGTGAATAAGAGCAGAGATCAGAGTAAGCTTGTGGGCTTTTTTTGCAAAGAACCTCAGGTCTGGACACCGGTACTCGTGAAGCCTAGTGAAAGCTGTGTAGTCAAATACTCTAGCTAGTTCTAAAATAATCTGGGGAGGGGGTTCTGTCCAATATAAGCAGTGTTTCAGTGATTCTGTGGCATACCATAGGTTTTTGTGTGGCACCGTGTCCTCTGAAACGAGTGACGCTGCTTCTCCCCTTTTGTTCTCCCACCTCTTTTCAGGGTTAGGTAAATGCACTCATCATTGCGAAGTACAGTGCTCTGGGAAACAGTGTATCTGACAGAGCACAGCAGGGCAGCTGCTGATTGATGACTGGAACAAATTCAATACTGTTAACTTTGGCAGGAGCAGCAGCGTGCTGAGCACCTGCTGACTGCTGCAGGTCACAGGTGTGGGAGGGAGCTGTATGACCTCAGATATGGAACACGTTTCATCTCTAGGGGTGAAAGATCACTTACAACTAGATTGGCATTAAGATGCCTGAATTTACACTCAAACTATTCAAATCTCTCTGCTGAATTAAAATTTTTTAAAGACCAAGAGGGAGAGTATTCTTGGCAATGCTGTAAGGGAAGATGCAAAGTGGGAAAAAAAAAGTAGACTTACTAGGAGAAGTAATAAAATTAATTTATTGATTTTATTAGTAATTCATTAATTTGAAACTATTTATGCTTTGTAAGTAGTGAACCAAGAAATAATTATGCTGACAGAACTTAGTTCTCTCTGTTTAAATGCCAGGACTTCAGATTATACTTGTTTTATGTTTCCACAGTATAGTTCCACTGGAAAATGATGGCTGAGATGCAAGAAATTTAAGTAAACGCAACAAAAGAATTTAAGTAAATGTAACAAAAATCCTCAGAGTATGAAAACAGTAGAAAGAAATCGCAGTCATCTCTGTGGCTGGGAGCAGAAGGCTCATGTCCCAGTGTATTCCACAGAGATACGATTTTTTTTTTTCCCCTCACAAGATTAGAAATTGTAACTTTGAATTTGCAGTTACCATGGGAGTTTTTGCTTTACCAGTGAATTGGATCTAGGAATCTTTGGATGGAAATAAATCTGTGGTTTCTCTGAGGCTGCATGGGTTCTGTGGTGGTCCCCTCTCCTCACTTTTATTTTTCTTGGCGCTCAGTAGTTTGATTTTTGCAGCTTTGGCAGAGGGAGAAGACAGCAGGTTGAAATTAACTCAAGTAGAGTGTGTAGGAGGAGTTGGTTTTCCCAGACTCTTGAATCTCTGGTGTCAGAAATAGTTTGGTTTTCCTGGCTGCAGCATCAATAGCAAAGCATCATCCTGCAGTCTGATAATCAGCTGATTTCAGAGCTATCCCAGGCCCCTGTTTCAGTGTATCCTATATTCCAGTGCTTTTTGCCCTCGAAAAAGTGCTTGGAGAGAGGATGTGTGTGAACAACACACCATGAGAAGAGGTTGTTGGGTACACCAGTGCATCAGAACGAATATGATGTCTCAGGGTTTGTTTTCTAAGAAGAGAAATTCTTGCCCTGGAGATGGTCAGGAATGCAGAACAAAACCTCCTTGGTGGTGGTTTGGGATCTTTTTGCAAACAAGTGGAATTTATCAAGAATCTTACTAGATCTTTTCAGAACTGGTTTTCTATAGAGGGTTTTTTGTTGTTCAGTTTGGGCACTAAGAAGGCCTTTCTGAAGGCTGTGGACAAGCTCTCAAGCAGTCTGTGCTGGCATAATAAGTATTAAGAAATGCTAAAGCCTGCGGTTCTTGGTCCACAGTGATTTCTCGCAGTCTGTTCTAATTCCTTTTAAAATGCAGGAGTTCTAAATGTATTGAACTGCAATGTGCAGCTTTGGTGGGACCAAGGCCTGACTTTGCCCTGCTGTTAACTTGGGCAAGGTTGTACAAAGTGGTGGGGTGGTTCTGCAGAAGCAGAGCAGGGGCACAGCAGGGGACATGACCCAGCCTTGCTGGTGTCCTGGGAGGGGAACAAGTGCTGGGTAGAAAACTCACGTGCTCTTTTGAGCCAGCGTGGCACGTTGTTTCTGTGTGGTATACGGAATTCAGTGCTTTGGGAATAGAAAAGAGGTGTATTTTTCTCTTACCCCTTCACATAGTCAAAAAGTCAAGAGAAGTCTTTAGGCAACAACTTCAAAATTATCGCTGTTATTCAGGCAGTGTAGACTTGGTCAGGAGCTGAACTGGGGCTGTGTGAATGTGCAGCTCTTACAGTGACAGAATAAACAATCTTTTAATTATTGTGGGGGTACACACATCCTTCTTGGAGTGTAATCCATTTGTAGAGTGCTGAGAGGAGAAATGATCCTTATAAGGGTGATTATGTAGCTGCACACAATGTGTAGTGCAGCATCTCATGTGTAGAAGCCCGATCAGACCTAAAGTCTCCCATCCAGTGGTAGAATCTTCTGTAAAACCCTCCTCCCCCAGCTGTGGCAAGTTCTGCTCACTGCTGCATGATGTTTATACTTGTTTTGTGTGTTGTCCAGCAGGTACACCCAGACTACCAGGAAACAGAAAACCCTGTGGTAAGTTTCCAAATACACCTGTGTGCTTGCTTGCACTGGATCGTGTTTATGGTAATCTTGAGAAGCGGTGTCCCTTTGAGTACAGAAAACCACAGGTGATGAGTAAACCTGAGGTGAAGGAAGCAATCTCTGTGCTTCCTCTGAGGTGCGGGGTTTGGCTGTATCCCAGCCTTCACTGTTGCGGGGCTTCGGTGTTCAAAGGCTTTGGTCACACCAGTGGGAGAGGGGTTCATCGTGGAGAATCTGGGTTGTAGATTGTTGCTTTGAGGGTTAAAAGAGTGCGATGGGAATCGGGCTACTTGGTTTCATCCTCGCAGTGTGTAACTTCCCAAGAGCGCTCTAGAAAGCCTTTTGGATTAATTACATGGGGTATCCTGGTTCTGGCACTAGGCAGAAACAAGGATGTGGGGATGCAGGGGATGACCATCACCTCAGCCTCTGGGTTTTCCCCCTTAGGTAACACACCAAAACTTTGCCGTGTCTAAAGTGCCCAATAACAGCAGCTGCACGAAGCGGCCGGGCGGTCTCAAGGCCGAGCTGCAGCAGGGCCTCTCCCCCAGTGAGAGGCACTGTGTGGAGACCGTGGTCAACATGGGCTACTCACCCGAGAACGTCCTGAAAGCCATGAAGAAGAAGGGACAGAACATAGACCAGGTAAGAGCTCGTGCGGTGCAAAGAAATGCTTGACTGGATGCTGGTTCTGCTGGGAAGCAGTCTTGGGGTTGCAAAATGGGTGGGGGAATACTGTTACTCTAATGGGGGGTTGCAGCCTGAAGCTTGTGCTTATTTCTGGTGAGAGACTGCTGGAGTCAGCCACACCTGTGGGTGCTGGGTTGGAGCCATGCTGAGTTTAGGATAGGCCCTTTGCTCTGTGTGAGACTGGGAGAGGTTCTGGGTCTTCCCAGGAGCCACAAACACATCCAAAGGAAGCTTAGCATGGCTCTGTGCCATGCTTAGAGCCATGTGACAGAAACCCAGCCAACTTCCCTTGTTCTGAGTACGAGGGTTTACACTGCTGACATCTCTCCTGGTAGAGAGATTGGCCCCTGCAGGCCTGAGACAGCTCTGAAAGGTTCCTGCAAGGCCCCGCTGACCGACTTGTGTGCTGCTGCTTCCTGCTTGAGCGCTGCCTCCAACGCCTGTTCAAACCAGGTCACGGGGCACAGAGCACTGCTGGGCAGAGCATGGCTCTGGCTCTTGGATCTGCTTCAAACAAACGCTTCAAAGTGGGAGAGCATGGCCCAGCCTCGTGTGCTGGCCCTCAGCAGGCTGTGTGCTGCACAGAGCATGTCCCAGGGACTCCCGCTCATGGGACTGATCTGCTGGCCCTCTCCCTGCACATGGAGAGCGGCTTAAGCTGTGCACTGGAGTGAACTGTGGTATCAAATGGAAAAAAAGGTCCCTTAGGAGGGCAGTTTTAAATCCTGCTCTACTTGCAGGCTCTGTTCTTTCGCATACCTAGCATTGCCTACCTGACCCTTCCCCTCAAAGGTGAGCATGGGTAAGAAATTGGCAGCAGTTTCTGTGTGCATGAGCTGGGATTTGCAGCTCACTTGCCAGTATGCTGAGTTGATCTTCAAAGGCTGACTGCTCTCAGATTGCATCAGCTCTTGTGGCTGTCTAAGAGGAAGCTAAAAGCAGACATGTCCTGACTGCTGGACCTACAGTTTCATTTTTAAAGCTTGTAGTATGAAAACCACAATGAAACTTCCGCTCTGTCACCAGAGGCTAAAGATACACTTCTGAGGCTGCTTTGACTAGAACGAAGGGGATGGTCAGAGAGCACAGTAGGACAGAAGGGTTTGTCTGCTTTCTCTGCACAAGCTCTTGTGTAAGGAGTGTCTCAACTCTGCTAGGAAGGACTGCATCTCTGCCCCTGGTAAAGCCCTGGGTAGAGTCATGCTCAGCCCCTCTGCACGTACAAAGGTGACATTCAGCCGCCTGCTGCAAGTGCCTCACTGCAAACACAGTTTGTTTTCTTCATTCCCCACAGGTTTTGGATTACCTGTTTGTACATGGACAGCTTTGTGAGAAGGGCTTTGATCCACTTCTTGTTGAAGCAGCTTTGGAAATGCACCAGTGTTCAGAGGAGAAGGTGAGGGTGCAGCGTGTGCAGGAATAGAAAAATGTGCCATGACAGGGAATTCCAGCAGCAGTTTCTCTGGCTGATGTAATTCTGGCTTTCATGATAATGCTGCCTTGTTTCCAAAACTACCAAAGGACATCCTTGTGTTGATAAAGCTAAAAATTGTTAAAGCATTAGAATTAATCTGTGTCGTTCTGTTAGTCTCATTTGCATCCATTTTTACGGGGACAGGATTTTTTTAAGACCCTGCTTATTGCAGTCATCATGTTTTGAATGCCCAGAGTTCTCTCGTGGGGCGAGGTGCTTGGTACAGATACAGTTAACTTCAGCAGCAGCAAATTGTCTTTTCAGACCTTGCCAGCCTGCCCTGGCCGTGAATTTTCTCCCTTGTACAAGTGCATCTGCCTGGCTGCTCAGCAAATTGGGTTAGGGCTTGCTCTGGAAGAAGCTAGAAAATGCATGTTTTGGGGTCTGGTTCATTGTCTGGCTGCTTTAGCAGCACCAAAGGTACAGCAGGAGCACGTACCCAGGGCAGAGGACAGGAGGGTCTTTTAAAGTCTGCCAGCCTGTCGCGTGCCAGGTTGTTGCATGAAGTCTTTAGGGGTGCATCCCAACCCCCTCAAACATAGATCTGCCTTCCTGCTTTTCTTGGACGAGTGATAATCGTGTAAACAGAGCAATAGCAGTGTGAGGATGGAAAGTAACTGAGTTCGAGAAACACATTTGCTACTGGCTCAGCCCCAAAATTGGAAATGGCTAATCTCCTGATTGCCCATTTCAACCTGCTTGCTTATTTGGGATTTTTCTTCCCCCTGGAGTGGAGCAGACACACTGTAAATGGCAGAGGGTTCGTAAAAGCGATCAGCTGACTCACTTCTTGCCGCTTTATTTTTTCAAAGCTCAGGGAGGATTCACAGTTTCACAGTTGATGTTGGAAATATAGTGTGTACAGTGGGGTTTGTGCTAATCCCTCAAGATTGCCCTAGATCTCAGAGGCCGATTGATAGCAAGGGCTACTGTGCTGTTCCCAAAGTCCAGGTAACTTTAAAAAAAAAAATCAGGTGCAGCAGGAGCTGCTGGATGGGGCAGCTGGGTGCCATCAGTCAGCACTTCTGGGAGCCCACATTGGGCCAGGCTGATAAGTATCCTCCTGTGTGAGAGACATCCCCACAGACTGAGCTTTGGTGCCCTGGTTGAAAACAGTTTTGGAAATGAAGGATGGCAAACAGAGGGGACTGAGGGTGAGGCCCTGTGGGCTGCTGTGCCCAGAGCTCTGGTGGCTCTGGTGTGAGCAGACTTTCTCCCAAGAGAGCCGGAACGGGCTGTGCTTGGGGAGGAGGAATCCACAACCATGGCATGCCCAGTTGCTGAAGACAGGCTCTGTGCTAAACCTCCACCAAGCACTGATCCATCCACTCTTCTCTTGCAAATAACGGGCTGTCTGTCTTTCAGATCACAGAACTTCTCCAGCTAATGAGTCAATTTAAAGAAATGGGCTTTGAACTAAAAGACATTAAGGAGGTCTTATTATTACATAACAATGACCAACACAACGCTTTGGAAGATCTAATGGCCCGTGCAGGAGCCAGCTGAAGACACATTCCTGGATTCTTGGCGTGCAACGGAGCAGGACCAGCCCCGCCACCTTCACATCCAGTGTGACTTGCTCTCAGCGGGAAGGAGTCCAGCTTTTTGCATACAAGGGAGAGAGACTGAGCAAGCCCGCCCGTGTGCATCACTCCAGCATTTCTCTTTCCACTGAGGGCCAGCTTTCATTCTTAAATTAAATTTTTAAAGTGTCCTTTCCTAAGTTTCCTTTTTCCAGCTTGGCCACGGAGAGTTGAGACTGCCCAGCCTCTACTGGAATTGTACATAGGTAGAGATGGAGTGGTTCCCCCCTCATTGTTGCACTGGAGTTGGACAGAAGAATATTAAGTTGGTTCTGAAACTAGGATGCTTTGGTTCTTTGAAGCTGCTTTCATGGTGTCTTGTCTGCTTGTACTGAATTACTTGACTGTGTCACAGTCCAGATTACCTGGTTAAATTTGACCTTTAGTGCAATGGAGTTTTATTTTTTGGTTGAAAGTTAGTCTGTAACTTAGTAAAACACTGGTTCAGAAACTGTCACTATGCATAAAGAGAGAACCTTGTTTTGTCCTCTTGGTTTTTGTTTTTTACCCATGCATCCAACACTTCTGCCAGACACGAGTGTCCAATGCTGAGTGGTGTGTAAGTTCCCTTGAAACAGGTAAGCTGTGAATTCTATCTGGACCTGCAACTTATGTTGGTTCTTGAACCTGAAGGCAGAGAGCTGGGGCTCAGTATTCTTAATCCCCCAGGCTTGTAGGATATTTAAGACCATGCCCTGCTAGAAAGTCAGTTATCTTTTTGTTTTAAATAATACACAGTGTGATGCAGGAGGTTTCTTTCAAGCACTTTCTTTAAAACAAGTATACTCACTGCATTAGTTCCATTTTCCACACTGCTATAGAATGACATAATAATAACATCTAGTACTACAAATCAGTTTTGGGGTTGTTTTTGATAGTTTAAAGTATTACGTTGTACATTGATCAAGTTCTAAATACATGAAATATCAGCAGTCTTGAGGAATCTCTAATTTGCTAAATATTTTGATTCTGCAGAAGAACAACTAATAAAACCCTCAAATGTAACTCCCAGTGTCATGGTTCCCATCTGTCACGCTCTTTGGCTTCAGCAGACAAGGAACTTGCTGGATGCTGCCCGCCCAGGTGCTGCCAGCTCCTGGGGGCACGTGTGAACACTGCTGGGCAGAACAACCAGAGGTCTCTGGGCTGCAGCTGCAGTGGTGGAAGGTGCTGGGCTTGTCTGTGGCTTATTTTTGTTCTGTGGCAAAACGCCAGCCTAGGGATCCAAACTCATGTTAGAGCCCGGAGCTGCAGTGCTGGACTTCTGAAGGGGAAAAGAGCTCAGCTCATTGCATCCCAGTAGGTTTTTCAGTAGGAGGTTTCAGCTCATCAGGACTCTGAAGGAGATGGCATTTGTCTCCATTAATGTTGTTAACTTTCTATGACCAAAACCTCTTAATTTGGGCCCAGTGTACACTCCTGGAATTCTCTGTGGGTAGCCCAACTGTGTTAATTACACACCTTTACTTAAAATGATGCAGGGAAGGGATCTGCTGGCAAGTATCTCAGGAGATGAGAGAGATGAGGAGGAGGAGCAGGGCAGGTTGCCTTGCACGTACCCCGTAGTGTTGAACTTTAGTGTTGAACTTCACCAGTTTCGAGTCGTGGAGCTGAATTAAAGCTCATCTAAGAAGGACATTCAGCAGCTGGTGGGGCAGCAGCCGCTGCCTCTGTGAGGGCAGGTAATGCCCAGCTTTTCTTCCTTCTCAGGTGAGAAGTGTGACAGTGAAGTGCGGAAATGGGGTTCCTGATTAATCGGAAAATGTTGAAAACAAAATTCAAACTGCTTTACCATTGCTGCTGTGAGCATTTGGTTGTGTTTTTTGTTCTGGTTTTCTCAGAATTGCTACCCCAGTGAATCCCTGTCTGGTACCAGACAGTCCTAAAGGGGCAAGAAGTCTCTGCCAGCTGAGAAACAACTATTTAGACCAAACCTCTGAATAAAATATTCTCTGATTGTATTAGTGTGTGTTGTTTTTTCACAGTTCCCCTGTGAGGTCTGGCTCTTAACCCCATAGAGTAACCACTCTGATTCTGGAACTCTTGTGGAGGTGAGAGCAGGGAGGTGAGGATGAGAAGTGGCACCTAGGAAGATGCACGGTCTTATTCCAGAGAGCCATGCCCACCCGGGTCTCCCCTGGCGCCGCTGCTCTTGCTTCGGCAGTGACATTTCTGGAGTTAAATCCCTGGGTGGCTGAAGGCATGAGGTGTATTCCTGGGGTGGCATCTCAGAGAAGACCGCAGAGTGAGGGGACTAAGGGGGGGTGGCTGAGAGGAGAGGCATTGTGGGATTAATGTGTAACGAGAGACACAATGTGCCCAGAGCTCAGTGTTCACGGTGCTGTGCAGCCCTTGTTAATCCTGGTACCGTTCTGTCCAGACACAGTTCAGTGTGGGGGTGGGGAGGTCCTGCTGCTGCCTGGTGACAGGATTGGCTGCACCCCTGGTCACACTTGTGACCTTGGCGCTTTTCCTTAGGCTCTCAGATCACACTGATTTATGTCCCTGCTGTACCTCTGTCAGAGCTTCTGTCTGAGGTCTGTGTGCCTGGGTGGGAAGGCTGGGGAGAAGCGTAGAGGCAGAGCCTAAACTGGTGATTGTGCTTTCAGCCAGCGCATCCCCGAGCTGCCTCCTGCTGGTCCTGGACAGCAGCAGCCTGGAAAGGGCTCTGGTGCTGCAGAGCCATCCCTCGCCCCCACCGGCAGCCGCGGGCTCTCGGTCCTGCAGTCGGGCAGTGGGAGCGGCAGCTGCCCCCGTGCCCCAGGGCTTTTTTTGCCCGGCCTCGTGGCTCCTGTCCCGGATCTGCTGGAGCACAGAGCCCATGTCAACAGCTTTCTGTGGCTGCTCTCCAGGCCAGGAAGGGTCGTTCTGGCCCTGGCTCGGGGCTTCTGAAACAGTCCAACAGGCCCTGTGAGAAGGGGAGCTCGTACTGATTTCCAGCCCCACTTAATCTTTTGCAGTCAATCAAATGGACATTTTGATCATGTTTGCCTAAAATGGTTTTTACCAGAGTTCTGTAGCAAATTGATTTTATTTTAAATTGTGTTAACTATTGAAATAAAGTACCAAGCCTCTGCTACTAAGCAGTAATAGTCATTGTTGCATCCATATACAAAAGTGAATCCATTTTAGTTCTCCGTTTATTTGATTATACATGGCCAAGCTCTCTAAATCTCTTAGACTGCTTTTTATGACACTTTCACACATATTCCTCAAGTTGAAATGAAAGCCTTTTGTAGCAGTTGTCAATGAAATATCAAACAGTAGGAAGGGGATGACACTTAAAATGTTCATTTAGCACATTTTCACAGAGGAATTAAAGCAGCAACTAGGTAATAACCCTCAAAGGGGAGAGAAAAATGCTACCATTTCTAACAACAGCTTGATAGTTTCTGTTGCATGTGAGGAGCCATTGTTGCTATCTTCGTGGTGTGCAGCACTTCAAGCATGTCCATGTTATTGCCAAGGATGGGCTGATTTCCCCAGGGCTGGGGGGGAATTTTTTATTTTAGTCAAGTCTCACCTTCAGTAGAGAAAATAAAATTTGGAGAACAGACATAATAAAATGTTACATTTAGGAAGGTATAGTCATGTGGATTGGCTGGGTAACCTGTTTTAAAAAAAGACTGTATCAGACCTTGGAAAACTGCGTGGTGTTGTTGTTTTGATTATTTGTTGTTTCTCAGTGTCCCTGGCTGTTCCTCAAGGGAGAAAACAGTTCCTGCTCTGGGAATTGGTGCTGGGGCTCAGATCTGCCAGACAGACTTGCTTTTTTCACAATAGATCGGATGGGATTCACAGGTGGCTCAAATCTGGCAGCTGACGTAACTCACATCTCCTCTGCTCACGGAAATTTCTGGTCACTCATCTGTCTTGTCACAACTGCCCCTGCAGATACCGAGGTTAGGACATGGCACGGTAGGTTGTGCAAATGATTCTTGTGTGTTGCTTAGGAATGTTCAGCTTCTCGAAGACACTCAAAACGCCTGTGAACAAACTTTGCTGAGCTGCTTTTTAAAAACCCGAAAGTGCCATCAACCAATACTCATCTCCTAAATGTCAGAGTAGGTGGAGGGAAAATTTTCCTCCCTCGCACTCTTTCTGACTGGCCATCGCATTTTCCTGTGACCTGTGCACACATCCTACAGTCTGACCTTTTCCTCGGTTCCAAACAGACTTGCAAAACTCCTCAGCTGCTCCCTGACAGCGGTGTTTGCTGCATGCTTGCTGACAACGTGCTGGGGAAACTACTCCAAGTCCCACATCCAATTTATGCTATTAGAAGGGACAAGGACTACCCAGCTGCCTTGTATTCCCCTCACCTTACTCACGGGAAAGCTCTCCCTGGCCTCAGGAAGTGGAGGGGGTTGCTGGTTTTAAACACTCGCTCTTCCCTGCCTGGTTTTACCGGAGTGCTGATGTCCCACTGCTTTACAGCTCTCCGGTGGCTGTCGGGCACCACTGCTCTGCGCCATGCAGAAATTACCCAGAGTCTGCTCCTGGATGCCTCATTTCTCTGGGTGAGTGAGGGGGGCTTCTGAACAGCAGGCTGTGAGACCCAGGTTCAGGTGTGACATGCTGCTGGCCTGTAACCAGGACACAGGAACTGTTTTGAGAGCCATAACCTCAGACCCCAGAGGAATTCTACAGAGAAAGCCAGTCTCAGTTGCAAGACGGAAACTAACCAGTGCTAAAAACAAACCCAACAGTCAGGGCAGTGATGTGGGATTTGCTTCTGTTCCCCAGGCCTACACTGGGTGACATTCCTGGGAGTGCTTGCACCAAACACGCATCCCAGAGTGTCACTGCGATTACTGTCCTGCCGCTCAGCCCAATCCGGGCTCCTCAGGGAGGCTGCGCAGGCAGGCAGCAAAACCCAGAGCTGGTCAGACAGCAGTGTTCCATTACCCTTGGCATTTCTGGCTACTGAGCAGGCTTTGAATGAGCTACCACAGGCATTACTGAGGAGACACAGAGATGGATGAATGCGCTGCGACAGCCCTAATTCTGGAGTGGGAGCGCTCGCACAGCGCGTTGTCAGCGAGCGTGTCTCAAGGTCACTTGTGCCTTCAGCAAGTGGACTGGCTTTGTGGTTCAGATGCGATGCATGCAGCACCAGGGCTTCTGCAGGGCTCCAGCTGATGGCTCCGTAGCTCTTGATTCAAACACCAGTTTCACATAGCAGTGCTGTCAGCAGCTTCTGGAAGCCCAGTGCCTCCCTTTCCGTGTGAGAAATCCGTTCAGCTCTGCGCAGTGCGGGTGTCGGACGCGGTGTGCAGCAGGTACAGCTGCTGGCCTCTTCCTCTGGGCAGCAGCATGAAACCCATGTGCTTATTAACACACCAGACTGATCTTTGGTAAGGAGTCCCTGCTAAACCACTCCTTATCCGTAACTTAGAGCCACCTCTTTCAGGAGTTCTGGGGGGTTCATCCCAAGAACTAATTCAACAATAGGCTTTCCTTCTTCTGAAACTGACAGCACTCCATGCCCTGCCTCGACTTCCAATTACTTAAGGTCCAGACACATTAGTGTAACAACCCCTGGCTCCTCTCTCTTTCCTGGCTTGTTTGCAAACACTTTTCTGGGTAGCTTTTGAGCATTTCTGTTCAGACCTGTATCTGGCTTCAAAGTTGTTTCCCTTACTTGGCAACACAGAATTGCCTTTAACATGTGAGAAGCTGCTATGATACATGGACACAACTTGCCTGCTGCTTGGTGAGATTTTTAAAAGCTGCTGAATTGTTGCTGTTCAGAGCGTGGCTTACTGGTATTAATGAAATACAAAGCTTATGGTGCCAATTAGTCATCTGTCATTTACTCAGAATTCTCTCAATCCTTATATAAAATACACACTAATCACAAACATCAAACCAAAAGCTACCCCCTACCACCCAAACTCTGCAGCACCAAGTGTAGCAAAGTGCTAGCTGGCGTTTTCCATAGCTGCTCCAGTGCATGTGGAGGCAAAGAAGGTCTAAACTGGTGGAGGCGTTTGCAGTGATACGTCAGTGCCAGGGGAAGCTAAACAGAGCTGAAGCTGGGCTCGCATCGTTTGGACACACTTTGACTTCAGCATCAAGATTTCATCCAGCATGGTCATGAAATTCTGAAAATCCTGGTGAGGAAGGCACAAGGAAAGCTTAAGGAACAGTATCAGCAGGTTGGAGAAAATCAGCGTGTTTTTTGCACTGCAGCGGAGCATAAAAGCATTCTGCAGTCTAGTAGATTAAATCAGCATTTCCTTATTAAAGTCACAGCCCTCACAGGCAAAGGTCAGTGCCTCTAAATACCAAGGTTCACTGACTCTGGTGGTTTTATCTGTTGGTGAAATTACAGCTCATATCGTGGTTTAAAAATAAAAATATATAAAGCAGCTGTTGTCACTCTTCTACACTGGTTAGCTTTTCAAAGGCTTGGTACAGGGACTGGTCACCCAGCTTTACCATGTACTGAACTCTGTTCCTGACACCTCTCATGTTGGATTTATCAATTATGAAAATAAACAGTGAGTTGGGCCACTATGGATCAGACATAATAGCCCAATCTTGAGAGATGTAGGGATTTATTTCCCATCAGGTCATGGGGCCGTGGCTGCAGGTCTGCCATGAGCAATACCAGCACTCTGTCCAGCCTCAGCCCAGGGGAACTCTACCTTCCATAGCCACGTGGATAAAAAACAGTATGGAACTGTGATTAAAACTGGTATGGAGTTTTAATCCATTTTTAAGTAGGGCTTGTATTAATAAGGGAGCACTTGGACGTGCTCTGCTCTCCAGCTGAGAGCAGTTTGGTGCCTTTGTTCACAGGTCTGTGCCTGAGAAGCTGGGAGGTGTCAGCATCCCCAGGGCCGGGGAATTCAGCTGCTGTGCATGAAAATCAATCACGCAAAAGCTTATTTGGCAGTACTCCAGCTGTATCTCCTGCACTGTATCTCTGTCCCGCAGGGAAATCAGGACAGTGATGAAGACTAGCCCAGCTGCTGTGGCATATTTTTCTTAAGCACTTTAAATATTGCTTTGTTCAGTGTGTGGCTGGTCTTGGCAGCAGTTTCTCCTGCGGCCAAAATTTCATGGCTGGAGAAGTTGAAACCATCTGAAAATGGAAGGAGAGAAGCTGATGCATGAAGCCCAAGCACATTTCATAACCCAAAAAAGGTCATGCTGTGAAATAAAACTACAGGGTATGTTATTCACACATTGCTGGGAGGCCTGGCAAGCTTGTCAGAATTCTGCGGGCCAGAAAATAACTGCTTGGTGCAAGAGGCAAATAAATGGGGGGGAGAGCTGGTGTCCAGTGACCAACAGACTTATGAAGAACAATCTCAAAAGATTAAAAAAAAAATTAAGAAGATGATAGATAGCTTTGTTTCACTGCATTGTCTACCACAAAACGAATAGTTTATGTCTCCTGTGCTGCTTTGTGAACTGTAAAACAGCACATGCAGCTTGAAATCACAGTGAGTAAGCCACATGGTGACCCCACTCCAAAGTCCCTGAGGAAAGCGTCCCTGTATTTCAGATCTGAACTGTGATAAAAACTGAAATGGTTTGATAATGCAGTGCAGCAATAGAGCTTGGCTTTACTGAGAAGGCGAGGGAACTGGGAAGGCAGGAGTTCTCACTGGAAACTGTTCATAGTCTGGATTTTCACACAGCTGTGACATGCATCTGTTGGGATGCAGGAGAAACAGAGAACTGGGATTGCCTGGCCAGCAGTGGGGCCAGGGAGGTGTCAGTTTTTAGGTCTAGGGTACGCCACTGTCACCTGAGGCAAAGACAAGCCAAGAAACATTTGAGTGACCAAAGCCAAGAGCGTGTGAGGCACAAGCCACGGTGATCAGAGCACTGCAGTGAGTGAGGCCGGGGTTGCTGGCACACCTGCAGTGTGGCAGGCAAAGAGGCTCCCAGAGGGAAGAGCCAAATGCCACCAGTGTCCTGCTCTAGGGGTGTGCTCTGTTCCGTGGTATTGGCTGCCTTGTCCCAGCCTGCAAGAACTAAAACATCGCAGGGACAGACGGCCTGTCTGGTACAGTCTGCCCCGTGATGTGAGATAAGGGAAGGCTCTCTTATCAGAGACAAGGGCTTCAGGGCTCGCCCGTCTGTCTCCTGCTCCCCAAGGACCTGTCAGAGTGGAGACTGGCAGAGACACAACAGGCACTGAAAATGAGAGGCCTCTCCCAGGACTCAGACAGGCCTTGGAGAACGAGAGGTTGAACTGACAAGAAACATCACATCACCAATTCAAGTTAATAATCTCTAAGATTAATTTATGCAGGTCCAATGGGCACCAAAACCATCATCTGAAACACTTACCATTGCTGACATCTGATTTATCAAGCACTCCTCCTTGAAGCACAAGCAAGCCATTTCATTCAGCTGCTGCCGATGGGCACGAATTACAGCCTGTCTGGTTAACAAAAAACACACTCTGGTTACACAGCCTGTAACGTAATCACTGCTTATAATCACTGCTGGCCTCAACAGACCTTCAAGAAAGAGGAACACCCCCAGAGGAAGCCTTGCTGTCCTGTGTCCCTGGCACTCAAGAAGGGCACACCAGTGCTCCTTGAAGTGCAGTGGACTGCACTGGTTTGGGGTTCAGGATGACCTGGGTGACTGAGGGCTGCTCACAGAGGAGTGAGCACAGCCCTTTGTTAGCACAGGCAGCACACAACTGCTTTTCCCTGTAGGAGAATCAAGGAGCTCAGCAATTGTCTGAGTAACTGATGAAATGGCTTACAACCATGACTCTGTAAGTAATTTCAGCGAGAAACAGGCTGAGCAGGAATGCAGGGCTGCTGTTGATTCCTCTGAGCAAGTTTCACTGATCAACAACGTATTTTCAGTCAAGTGAATGCAGTCCAGTCCCTGGGAGCTGACAGTGGCAGCTCAGAGTACTCAGCAGCTTTCTATCTACATCTTCAGCGATTGCCCAGCTGCTCTAGCAGCTTTTCTTTTCATTGATGGAACAGCTATGACCTGACTCTTGATGGGAGGTTTTGATATATTTTAGGTACTTTACAGCTTATAAGAAGCCAATTAATTACTGAGCAGTGCAGTTTGTATTATAATATTTATTCCTCTAGCATTATTCTAGAAGCTCTAATAGAATAATTGGCTTCCTGTGAGATTTTAAAATATCACTGAATAACAAGCAACCATATATTTATAAGATAATTACTATAAATTATGATTAATCTTATTAAAATAATTATTTAATAGAATTATTAACCATTGGTTTTTGAAGTACATATGAGTTTGACATGCAAATAAAGGCAAATGTATCACATGTCCAGAATTTCTAAGCTTCACCACAAACTTCATGAGCAAGACTTACTGTGCCTTTTCTAGGGCTTCCCTCTGCCATTTCCCCACCTCTGATGCAGCACTTGGAGAGCTGCTGTTGGACGTGTGTGAGGGGCTCTTTGCATTTGCTATTGGCTTGTTATCTTTGGTTGGAAATCCTGCATCTGCAGCAAAAGTCTCTTGTGTAAAAACACTCTGGATTATTTTGGTTTTTAGCAACTCTGTTTCCTCACTGCCCAATGATGACTTGGCAGGGTCTTCAGACTGGGTGAGGTCCTCATTCCTCAGTCCTGGCTTGGGCTCCTGAGAGGAGGACTGGGCTGCACAGCTCTTTTCAGGTATTTCAGCGTTTCTTTCCTCAGCCATGTGCTCAGCACCTTGACTTGAGTTAGACTTTCCTGAATTGCTGGCATTGTTATGCTGATTAACATCAGCACCACACCCACACCGTCTGCCACCTGCGTGTTCTTTGCAGGGGGAGTCACTGCAAAGCCCCCCGCCCTCTCTCTCTGCCCTGGGGCCTGCGGATCCAGCTGCGGATCCAGCTGCGGATGTTTCCGTCGGGTCATGCCCAACAAACAAACTGCGCCGGACTCCCTGCTTGGATGATTCCGATCCCAGGCGGCAGCAGCACGGCTTCACACGGCCGCAGGCGGGTGGGATCCTCTTGTGCCCGGCTTGAGGGGAGCCCAGCAGGGCGCAGTGCCTTCCCCCGTGGCGGGTCTGCTCCCCCAGCTCCAGCATGCTGTCGGTCAGAGCCCTGCTCCTGGTGCACTGCCAGCCCTCGTCCTCAAACCCGCTCTGGGTGTCACTGTCCGGCACCTGCTTCTCGCGGGGGGGCTTCTCTTGGTTGGAAGATGCTTTCTCTGTTTCAGTTGTGTCCTCACCGTCAAGAAGGGACACCAGGAGAGGGGCCATGAGCTCAGAAGTGAATTCTGAGGAACAGCTGGATGATACACAGTGGCTAACTCCATTTTTTCGAGCTTTCCATTTCACACCTCCTGCAAGAGCAGCCTGTTTATCGAAAGTGGATTCTTCCTTCTCCTCGTGCTGGAGATCAACCTCTTTGCACTCTGGAGTTTCTGATTTCAATACAGGAGATACATATGGGTTTGAAGCATCCTTTTCTGGAGTTAAGGTGGCTTCACTGGAGTAAACAAGACATCTGTGTTTGGACTTGTACTCTTTGTGATCAGCTAGGAAATCCTTGCCATTTCTCCAGTTGCAAGCAGGATCTTCCTGCAGGCAGTAAGGTTTTTCTGCAGCATTGCCTGGAGAGGATTCAACAGCTAGGTCATAGCTCCAGTCTGCAGTAGTATTGCTGCAGCCTGCATTTTTAAGGGACTCCTCTGCCTCTGGGCTGCCCTCACCACAATCCCAGCTGTCATCTAGTTCATGATCTTGCATGGGTATTGCATATTTAAAAAATAAATCCTGTCGCTTTTGGCCTTTTTGCTCTTCTTCGGTTGCTTGTTCTCTTTCATGAAGGAAAAATGAACGTTGACTGCATTTGTTGGCGTTTCCTCTTTTCACGCTCTTTTGACTACAGACAGGTGAGAAAGAGTCTTCACTGAAATCACTGTCATCCAGATCTTCCAGCTGCATCCCCTCTTTGCTCTGCACTTCGATCGGAGCAAGGCTCAGCTCCTGCTTCACTTGAATCTCCTCAGGCTTGTACTGCATTAAAAACCTCTCAAGGGGTTGATAGTTCAGTTTTTGCTGTAGAATAGGGGGCTGCTGAAACTGCTGGTGATACAGACGTAAATGCTCTTCTCTTTCCTTCTGAAACGGAGGCAGATATGACCAGGGTTCAACAGACTGTTTAGCGAAAGTATTTCCCCACTCCTGACCGCTGTCAGAGGGCAGATTTTCATCTCCAAAGAAATTATCATCTCTAGGAACAAGCTGTTTCTGAACAGGTTGCACTGTCTGGACTTTCAGGCACTGGACAGGTGTTCTGTTTCGCATGTACTTGTCTTGCTGGCCACTCTCTTTTGTTTCTGCTGTGGCAATGAAATCCTTCCCCAATGGGCTCTTTTCAGAGTGGGGGGACAGATCATCATTTTTCTTCTTCAGGGGATGTGTGATCCGTAGGACTCCCTTAACTGGGGTGGTGTGGTGGAAGCAGGGACTGCTGGTATTTCCTTTGTAGGCATGTCCTTTGCCAATTCCCTTGGGGGTAGAGGTGAGAGGGATACCGGGTGGCTGGAGTGCTGCAGGATATGCCTTTGGTTTTGTAGCACCTGAGGGAAGCTGTAGGCCTAGCTTCACTTTCTTCGGAGAGCTCTTTTCCCCAGGTGGCAAAGAGGGAGTGCTTTGGACACGTTTTGGAGATACATTTCCAGCCCTGCGACGCCTGCTTGTGACAGGGGTAGAACATCTAATCCCTTTCTTCAGCTCTTTGACCCTGTAAAAAAGAGGCTGGATTTAGAAGATGGCATGCTTTCAGATAAATAACAGCATCTTCAGAACAAATCAATGCTTTCACATACTAAGACTAAATATTGAATTCGACATCATGGTTTGTTTCCTGTCAGTGATCTTCACAGGTATCAAAACCCCTCTGCCAAAATGCCTGGACTTTTGGAAAAATCTATAGCAGTCTTTTTAAGTGCTTCCTTGAGCGGTGCATAACAGGTCAAGTGAGTGGAAACGGCCTCAGTTTCAGTGCAAGGGGGTGGCATTTCCACACATTGTAATGCAGCAGAACAAGCTGGTACTCTCCACAGCACATCAGAGTCCCACAAGGCACACAGTAGGACTTTTGGAGTAGCTGCAGTGGGGTTCCTTAGCTCAGGTGACGTGCACAGGGCTGCACTGCTCCTGGATCAGACTCGCCAGTGCAACTATGAAGAGCTGATTAACTGGTATCAACCTTTCCCCTACCACCCTGACCCTCAGCTGTTCCCTCTGCTCTTCCTGCCCCTTGAGTTATCTCTTGTCCTTCTAACACCAGCATTGCACAGCCTGTAATTTACCCCCTGCTCTGCAGAAGGGAGGGTGAAGGACTCGCACACATTCTAAGTGGTATCACAATACAATACTAAACCAAAACTTTTGATTGCCGAGGTCAGTAATCCCGCAGTTACAGGGCACACAGTGACATTTTCATCACTGAAAGTGATCATCAGAAAGTACTTACAAGATCCAAAAAATTTTAAGACAAAATATAGGAGTTGGAACAGGCGATGATTTTATTTGCATTGTGAAGATTCTGTTTCTTGCCTAAAACGACATTTTCAATACAACCAAAATAAAATGCTGTAGCAAACATCACACATTACTTTCTACTTTGTGTTTTTCATCTGGGTAAGACTGCATTTCACCACCTACCTGTCAGCATATCGCAGAGTGTTCAGGGTGTGCTCTGTAGCTATGTGGCTCGGTGATACATTGGCTATCATACATGTCTTGGAATTGCCAATGAAAGAGTCCTTTAGCACCTAGGGTTCAAAGGAAAAAAAAAATTGGGTTCTTAGCAGATCATGTCCCTTGCACATCCTGTAAATTAGCAATTATCTACAGAAGAAATTCAACATGAGGTAGTCTTTTTTTTTTTTGTTAAATGTAGTTCTCTTGTCTCAGTCTGTCTTGCCTTTATTTGTTTACAGTTTAAAATGAATACAAGTATTAATCAGGGCTCTGAACAAGCCCTTGTTCCAGATGCCTTAAGGGTGCCAATATGGTTTGAGGAATAAAGCAGATGTTACAGCTGGACTAAAGAAGTATTGAAGAAAGCTTCCAGGACAGTAACTGAACAGAAGATGCAAGATTGGTTTCAGACTGGGTGGAGATGGATGGTAACTCTATATGAGTGTGAAAGGTGGTGTTTGGGGTTTTGCTTGGTTTTAGCTTTGGGGTTGTTTCTTTTTTTCCCATGCCAGTCCCTAGAATTGGCTGGAGGAAACTGGCACTTGGCTTTAATTCTGTGATTACCTTTAAAATTAAAATTTGCAGAAGCTATGCATTTCCTCTCTTTCTCAAGAGAGGAGGCAGTTACTGAACTATGCCATCTATTTATTTATTTATTTTCTTGTTTGTTTATTTTTGTCCTCATCAGGGAAACCTCTCCTCTTGCCTTTCTGCTCGTTTTACCTGAGTTAATTTGCTTTGCCGGAAAGGAGTATGCGTGTGCTCCTGATCCAATGCCCGAATGCATTCCTTCAGCTGCCAAAAGAAAGGAAAAACAGAAGGGAGAAATAAATCAGTCATGCACTAGCAAAGAACTGAACTGCATCAAACCAAACCTACCCATGTCCTGTGCCACCTCTGACTCCTGCTATGTGTTGTCCCTTGCAAGGTCAATTTGTGCCCTGCCTGATGGCTCTGTGGGCTAAGGCAAACACAGGGAGCTGGGTAAGCACACACATTTAGCACACTCAGAGCTCCACTGAGTGCACAGCTGCACTGTGCCTGCACCACATCTAACTAGTCTGAAGTCCAGAATCTAACTAGTCTGGGTGTAGCCCAGACTATGCTGCTGCTTGCAGGGCAGGTGCACCCAAAGGACAGAGCTTTTTGAGCTACATCTCTTATTTTCTTTCTTCTGGAGATAGCAGATTACAGTATTGTCATGGTAATACTGCCATCAAGCATTTACAGCCTTTCTGCATTCTACAAACTCCCACTTAAAATGACACTTATTTCTCACTTTTACAGCATCTTATTAAAAACTGCACCTGTAACAAGTCAGAGGTCAAACTATTACAATTTTTTAGTCTGCCTCTCATAGTTGAAATGTCTGAAGGTCTTCCACTTGAAAACAACATGAATATTCAAACCAGCAGCAGACTTCAAATCTTGTGGGTTTAAAGGCATTAAGAGGGTGTTATGATCGTTGAGCCAGAGCTAGGTCCTACAGGCTGCAGGTTGCGAAGATTTACTCAAAGATGCCTTTTATAGTTGATTCAGTCACTACTCGTAGACTGCCTAGGTATTTTCTGGGTTTCACACAATAGCAAAAATGTACAGACTCTGATTTCAAAGGTTTTTTTGAAAGAGTTTCATCAGCTTACACTCAGGATTCTCAGGAATCACAGAATTGCTTAGGCTGGAGAAGATCTTTAAGATCAGACTTCTTCCTATTCAGGTCCCAGCTCCCCCTGACACTCAGTTATTGACCCGCAAGTACTCAAGGAAGCATGAAGTACAGAAACACACTCAGTTCACAGCCTACTTCCCAGCACAAATACTAATATTCCAGTGCAGGAAAAGCCTCTGTGCAAAAGAACATTTACATTCCCAAAACAGAGCAAGCCACCTCCTATTTACAGCAGACTAAGAGGTACAGCTGTGTGCACTGACTTTGGCACTGCTGGCTCATACCCAGGAACCTGCATCACCTTCAGCCTCGCTTAGAGAAGCTCCCGGTCACCACAGAGATTTGCTTGTTTGCACCAAAGGAGGTGCAAAGCCTTCTGCACCATTTACACTTACAAGCACTTCTGCTTTATCTTAGATGGCATTTTTCTGCTCCTTTGTCCCTCTTGGTACGACTGTGGGCACTTACAAAAGACAGTTTGCCTTAAGAGCGCATTTCTTCCTGTTCCTTCCTCCCCACACATAAATTGCTAGTTCTTATGCTCTTAAGNNNNATTCCTGATTTGAAAGAGAAGCCTGAGTTCAAGTGATGAAAATAACTGGCAGGAACAGATGTGCTTTTATGAAACAAATATTGGCAAATGCCTAGCCAATATTCTTTAGAAGTAGAAGGGACAAAACCTTGTATATAAAATAAGAGATACTTATTATACTACACCTAACATTCTCCATGCTGTGTTTACCTGTCTGGCTGTAAGAATGGATTAAAAATACTTAATTTTCATCCCGATATCTCTTCCTTCTTAAGCTGTTTTTCAGTCACAAGACAAATTAAACTGAACACACTTAGTACCTTGGTTATTTTTTCCCCTTCATGGAATACATCCATACATTATTCTGTGGTTCATTTTTATCCTAAAACACGTGCTAGTAATTAAATACAAAACCTTCCCCAGACATGATAGTAGCTTACTGCCAAAAGACTCTGGTTTATTTCTGCTCCTTCCATTTTCGTTTGTCGATCCGAGTCTCTGGCATCAGCTGCCCTTTCACTGCCAGCCAAGTCAATGAATGATATCCTAGAAGAAAACAAAGTTGCATTTATCTTAGGGGCTTTTTTCCTCTCTTCTTTTTTTCTTTATTAAACCAGCAGGCTGCAACACATGGCATCAGAAGAGTGATTAGAAATGACTACTTCTGAACAAGAAACATCCACTGGAAATATCTGAGACACCAAAATAAGCATAGCATCAGGAACAGTGTCAGAGCATCTTAACATTAAGTAACAGAAAGTGTAGTTACATGTGATGACAGTGCTCCACAGTTTAATGGATAAGCTGTATAAAGTGCAACGCATTCATCTCTGCAGATAATCATTGTGTTTGTAGTTTCCTAAGAACACACTTAAAAGAAATTGTGTCTTGATTTCTCCTTCCAGGTAAACCAGACAACTGCCATGTCACATAGGAATCTGGGACAATGGGAACACAAATTTCCAGGGTAGCAAGTAATACACTGAGCTTTCAGTGATCCCTGTGCCTTTTTTCCACAAAACCCCATTACTCCCTTTCACATTCCCTAGCTCTGCTGCCAGCTGCTGTACTGACTGTTGCACTGTATCTTTGTCTTTGTCCTTCTTCTTTTTCTGCAACAGCCCTGACTTCTTTTATAGGCACATCTTGGCACCCTTTCCTCACTCCAGCTCCACCTCCCTTTCAGACACACAAAAACCCCCCAGTCCAGATGCCACACCTACATAACCTCTACACTTTTATTTCTAAGCCTGCCTGTTCTGTCTTTTCCTCTCTTCACTGTTTGGCTCTCCCATTTGCCTTGTGTTCAAAATTAGATCCTGGGAAAGAAGACTGTGGTAGCTAATGGAAGGTTGTGTCAGCAGGATTTTGTGACATTCGGCAGTAATGCAGATACACAGACTTTTTTTTCTCAGACCTATTTCTTGGGGTTGTTTAGTCTGGAGAAAAGATGACTGAGAAGAGGCACAATTAGTTTTTGAATACATAAAAGTGGATGCCACAAGAGTAAGTAAACTGCTCTTTCTGTCTGCCGCAGATAGCATCAGAGTCACACACTCAAATCATCGGGGAGGTTTATGTGAGGTACTCTGATTCTTCTGACCAAAGGCAAACATCTGCAATGGAATCATCTCCACCTGCATCAGTCATCCNTTTGTAGACAATTACAGGAGAGAAATGCTTTGAGGGGCAAATGCATCTGACCTATTTTAGGTCACTCTGCAGGGATCCCAGAAGTGACAATTTCATTCTCCTGACTTCAAAGGTGATGAGTTCACATGTGGGTACGTCCACCTCAGGCACCTGCCTTTAGCCAAAGTAAACACTGAAGACGAGGGGAGGGGTTTGATTGTCAAACTCCTTCACTGGTAATTTGTACGAACAGTTTTGACAAAGGTCTCACAGATGTGCTTAAAACATTCTCCTTGGAAACAGAAAAAGGACTGTGGAATTTCTCAAAGTCTTTTTAACCCTGTCTTCTAATTAACTCACACTTGTGCACTAACACCTCCTCTTTGTCTCTTGGATGTCCCTGGGCTTGACATCAGCACTGAGCACTTCTGCTTCTGGGCCTACCTTCCAAATGCCCTGTTGGCTGTGTCTTTAATTTGAATTTGGATGATGGCATGAGATCGAGAGGAATCTGAGTTGACTCCAGTAGCTCCTGTGCTACGTTCTTTTCCCCCCTTCAAAATCACCTGCAAAATAAGGGGAACAAAATCCAAGCGAATTGTAAATAAAACCACAATCTCTCAGAAAGAGATCTTGTCCTCCTAAGATGAGGAAACATTGTGAGGAAAGGTTCATTACAGCCTTAAAATTTGGTGCAAAGCAGTAAAGGCAGACTGGATCCCTTCCAGTATTTCTTTCAGAGCTTTGTATATGGACTTGCTCGCAGTGACACTACAGAGCTTACAGAGCACACTGCAAGTAAGAAGCTGTTGCATCACACACTCACTCAGATTTGCAAAACATCCAAATTATAAAATTAAATTCTTTCTTACATTGCTGGCATACTTTTGTAATACCGTAGACACAACCTAAGAGACTCGTGAGATTGACCATTTGTTGTATTTTTTTAAAATTTCACTTTCTGTTGTAGTAGATGAGTACAGTTATGCAGAAAGTTACACAAAAAATAAGAAGTGCCAAAATCTTTCTAAATTCCCATAACTAAAAAAAATTATGCCAGAGTAAGGAACAAAGTTAAAAGATTAATTACACTCAATACAACAATAAAATAAGAAAACAAGGGAGGGAGGCAAGGCAGAAGGACAAAGGCTCCTTCGAGACACAAATCTGGATAATTCTTTTTTGGAAACTTTGAAGGACTGTTGCAGAAAGTCTAGCATTAACTGCAGCAGGGCATTCATAGAGCAGTCACCAATTTTGCTTCTGGTTGTAAGAACAAATTAAAATATTGCCTAGCAAAATCAATACATTCTCAGCTGATAAATGTGAATTATTCGTGCTTTTCAGTGGCCAGTTCTCAATGAGCAACGTAACCAACCACTGCAGCTCCCAAGCTTTGTATCAGTGCTAAGTGCAGATAATTTCTGAATCACAGCCAACATCAATGAGTAGTGAGTAACTAGGGATGTGTTCAAAGCTCTTTCCATATATCTGTTGTGGAATACTCAGAAGTTCTGAGTCAAGCCAGTGGCATTTCTATGTTCAAAAGGGCCTGTGAACAATCTAGTCTTTTTCCCCTATGATATCTGTAAGAATGAAATAATTTAATAGCTCTTCTGTGTGAGGCATGTGATAATACTGAGGAATTGTATATTAACCATATAGCAAATTTGCACTCTAACTTGCAGAAGCATCACCAGTTTGTCCTGAAGCTTGGAGTTAATGGGAAGATGAAGAACTAAGTTAAGTGCAATATAAGTGGACAACACCATGCCAATTTTAATGAGTCAGTTACAATATCAGGCACTTGTAATCGACACTTCCTTACCAAAAAAAAGGAATTAAACTATGCAAAGTCAGGCTGAATAGAATGTAGATTTAACCAGCTTGCTTGCTGCAGGACAACATAGAAAATTTGCCAGTGTCCTTTTAGGGTTCAGCCAGGTAGGGAAGGAAAACTGAAGCCTTCCTCATGGTGAATGTCAGCTACCGTTTAAAGATCTTAATTTTACTTGGCTGTTATCATGCACACACATAAGCAGTGTTTTAATCCTAATTCAGACAAATAACTCAATCTTAAATATTTTCTAATTTCTGTTTCTAATAATTTTCAAATTAATATATTCTGTGCCAAATCCACGTATCTTTTATATACAAAAATCTAAGTTCACAGAACCCCGAGATACCATACTGGGAGAAAATACATATCCAGCTTTCAAGGTCCCTTATGGGGACACTATTTAATTTCTGGAATCTTTCCCTAAGGAATGGCAGCAGAAGCAACAGCTGTGAATCAACTGCTTGCATGTGGCTAACACAAGAAACAGCTTAATAAATAAAGGCACTTTTAATAGTGTCCCTTGGTGCTCTGCTGGGGTTGCCAACTTCAGGGCCCTAAACAGGAACATACACTTGTGCTACACACCAAATAATCTCTGTAAGTGACACACCTCACAAATCAGCAAATCGGGCTGCAGAAGACAAAGAACGAATCCCAAACATTACCTCCAACAGCTGATCGACAGAATCCACATGAACCTCCCGCAGTCCAACAATCTGAACGACATGCTTGCCATCTTCTCTTGCAAAAAGTCTGAGAAGAGAAAAGCGCAGAAAGGAGACTTCTGAAATCTTAGAAAGCAGCAGTGAAAACACACATCCGTGTCACGACACTGAGGAAAAGCAAGCAAGGCTACTGACTGGGGAGAGGCCCTGCTGTCATTCATTTATTTTCAGAGCCAAAGAGGTATTTCATTTGTAACAAGCACCACTGACATTTCACTGCTAAAGAGACATTACCAATGCATTTCTGCTAGTTCGAGAATATAATAAAGCAGGGAACTGAATTACCACGTTTACATTCTAGAGTTACTGTCTCTCTTTAAACTACCTCAGGCTCCTCTAAGTCCTCCTCAGACAGTAAATTTTGCTTTGTTCATATTCTCAGGATTTTTGCACAGGATTTTAAAGCAGCTCCTATAGCCTTAGAGTAATATTTCAGCATCACCTACAGAGACTTGCTGGGCTGAGTCATTGGGCTGCCAGGTAAAGGTGCCCAGGGAGAAGGTGAGCAGGCTCTGCAGAGTCAAGCAGGTAAGAGATCAACAGGATCTTCAGAGACTGGACTGGCAAGAGCCAAATCCCCAATGGCACAGCAGGAGGGACAGCCAGAGCTTATGTTTGACCAGGGAAAGACAGGTACTCCACAATGCTGGACACAAGACAGGCTGTCCAAAGAAGTTGTGGATGCCTCATCCCTGGAAATGTTCAAGGCCAGGTTGGATGGGGCTCTGAGCAACCTGGTAGCGGAAGGTGTCCCTGCCCAGGGCAGCAGGGGTGGAACAAGATCATCGTTAAGGTTCCTTCAACCCAAACTGTTCTGTGATTCTAAGATAGGAACTTCTGGCCACAAGAAGCTTGTTTCTCTACCTATGAATGTTCAGCTATTATCTTATTACAGTGTAAGCAACAATCTGAGCTTGTATCTCAAATGTAAGTCCTTAATTTTCCCCCAAATAATAAACCAGAAGTCCCTATCAATATCACAGTATTTACTGTCAGATCCTGCATTCCTCCCTAAGTAGCTCCTAGGAACAACTCTAATTACATAACATTTACTATAAATGCTGATATGCTAAATGTAATTGCACGAAAACAGTAACTGATTTCCAAATGGTAACCAACTGATTCACAACCATAGGCTTATAGTAAAACATGTTTTTATTTAAATACCTTTTCCTTCCATTTAGCAGGTCATAAAGCTGTCCGCAGTAGATCTCATAAAAACTGATCAGAACAATAAGATCTTTCCTGGATGGTGACGCTTCCAGGTGCCTAAAGATGTCCTTGGCAGCCAGGGCGTAGAGTCCTGGGTTCCGGTGATTGCCTATCATGGTGTAAGTCTTGCCAGCACCAGTCTGCCCGTATGCAAAGCAAGTGGCATTGCCTCTGTGAAGACAATGTATGTGTTTAGTGTCACATCTCATTCATTCATATCTATTAAATAATATTCTGCAATGTTGGTATCTATCCATAGTGGCCCCTTAGCAATGAGGTTTGGTTTGCTATCCTCTCTGGGAAACTGCAGAACACTTAACAATGATTTTCCAGGTAGACCCTATGGAGATCTGATGTGGCACAAGGGGCTGGCTCTCTTCCTTTCTTTTCCTTTCCCTGCCTCCCTTAAAAAAAAGACTTTGTACCTGGCTCAGTACCCCTGGCAGAGAAATGGGTAAAAATGTAGGGCTGCAGTAATCAGAGTGAGCAATTTCATGCCAGTTTTGATTGCAGATTGACTTCACTCTGGTCTTAGATTAGACCAATGCCAGCGGGAGGGATGGAAAAGTAAGGGGAAAGCTGAGAAAAAAAATAGCATAATCTCTTCGGGTGGCATTACTGGATCAGCTGTAATGTGAATTGTGGCTTTAGTGATTATTACATAGCAAGGTACAAGCCTCAATCTCCTTTTTCACTTTCCATTTTTTCAAGAGCATGATACTCTGTCTCTGTTGATGATACTTGGAGATTTTCAGTAACAGAATACACCATTTTGTTAATTTTCAGCATGGATATGTAATCTTTTCCTTCAAAGACTCAAAAATGTAATTATATTCAAGATAATTACCTTGCATGGAAATAAGATCTCTCATGTAAAGCCACCATCAATTTCCCATTAATCAGGAAGTATGCAATTATGATTAAACCTCTAAGTAAATATAAATCAATAAAATAAAAATAAAAATAAATCACAAGGTTATTAATAATTTCTATTGCCTTGTGAACTGTACAGATACATGCAAAAATATCTCTCAGCAGTCTCAGGAAAGAGGTAACTCATCTTCAGATGAGTGTGCTTTACCACACAAGAGCCTTTGTTAGACTGAAGATTAGACTTCAGAAATCCTGGGACACATTTTTTAATTTTAGGCTGCCCATGCTGTCTCTTCGTTGCACCTGAGGTTCAATTTAACCTTCCTCTGTAATTGAGATTTGTCACCAAGTGTGAAGAAAGTTTTCCCTAATTTATTTTTGTCAAAATTGCAATCAAAGATATTCTGAAAGGGAGAAGGTATGTGGCAAATGTGAAATGAATGTATGTTTCAAAAGATGAAAAGCATAAAGGAAAATTCAGGCAATATATAAAACTGGAAAACAACAAGGCAAAAAATAACAAATGTAAGCACTGATGCCCTACCCGTTAAAAATATGCTGAATAAGAGGATAAGCTGTCTTCATATACACATCCTGATTGGTACATGACTCCCCAAAGACTTCATCAAAATAAAAAACATGCTGAAAAACAAAGATGGCCTTTACATGAGATTGAATAAGTTTCACTTCCCCTCCAATCCCATTCAAAGGTAAAATGAAGTAACAGAAGTCTTTCCAGTGACTTCATATGGTTTTGGATTAGGTACAGAGTGATCTAGCACACTTAATATGCAGCACGACCTATGGAGGAACACACCAATCAAGACATTCAGGGGAGGGAAAAAAAAATAAAGGGAAGCAAAAATTCCTCGATTTCCCATCATTCTGAAGCATAACATACCAGAGCCTTTTAACAAGAGAAAAAAAAAAGCTAATTAAAGAAAACCCATTCATGAAGTGAATCAGCCTACAGATGTACAGTCAGACTGTAACAGTAAAAAGAATGGGGAGTCAAGTCTTGACTCTCTCAAAATTAGTTCTCACTTGTGACTAAGTTGTGATTAATTGCCTCTGTTCTTAAAAAGTTTTGTGCCAGAGAAGAGAGAAGCTGTTCCTGAGCAAAGCTGGATTGTCTGAACTCAGAAGGGGACAAGAAAACCAAAACTTCCCACACTCCAGATCAGACTCAAAGCAGCAGGACTGTGGAAATGATGCAGCATGTGTCCCACTGTAGAAGGCGGCACATGAACGGGGCCTGAGAGAGCTCCAAACCGAATTTTTACCAGATACTCCAAGCAGTTGTTCCTAGGGCCCAGATTGTAAAAATAACACCCAGGAGAACGAGAATGGCTTGCTGCATCTACAAATCAGTTCTGTTCCTGGTGCTGTCAGTCACAAGTGAGAATTTGAACTATGACAGCGCAAAGTATTTGAGATTAAGAAACAAAGACCAAAAGGGATCTTAATTTTCAAAAGCATTTGAGAAAAAAGTAAGGGAGGGGATGAGGGTGTATGTGATTCATTGCAATAGACCTTCAGTGTTGAAACAGTGGAAAGGGAACTCCTCACTTGAAGTACCCTGGAAAGCCATCAGCAGGCATTTCTCCTGCAGCAATGGCATGCAGCAGAGGGTTTATTTTGCCACATACAAAGAAAGCTGCAAGAGACATACTTCTAGAGCTTAAAATTCTGTGCTCAGGTTTTCTGGCACAGGCTGGCATAAATCAGAAGTAACTCAAATATAGACAACTCTGAGCTAAAAGAAAAGCCCACCACCTATTTCAGTGTAAGAAATACTAACAGTCCTTTTCTGTTTTCCCTCATGGAAACTCCAAGCACAATATGCTTTACCCTTCCATGCAAGTGACTGGCCCATAAACACAATATCCAATAGAGGATGTTACCTGTAAAATGTACTGTGTAAGATCAACTGCCTCTTTCTTCTCGTGGAGAAGTAGGGTTTCTTTATCTTTCACTGTGATGATATTAACCTCACCACGTCTCTGTTCCCTCAGGCAGAGAGGACGTTTTCGGACACACACTCTGATTTTTTCACTCTCTGTCCATGGAGTCTCTTTGTCAGAAGTATTGGACCTACAACAATAGCAGAGGTCCACATTTTAAAATCAGGTTGCAGCAGAATCTAGAATATGCTTGAATTTGTTACTTTTATCAGATAATGTTTCTGTCTTTAATGCTTCTCAAAAAACTCCGTAACACACCTCATTTTTACATGGTGCACTTCTGACACTTTTTTCTAAATAGACTGATGCTTTTTGTACACTTCTGTTAAAAGAATAGTTCTGTTTGTAAAGCTACGCTCCTGAACTTGTTGCTGGACCGACATATTTTCAATTGTACACAAACATGAGATCAAAGATGGCATAATATACAAGTTAACATAAGGAAATTTAATCTTGCTGAAATTATTTGCACTCATGATTAGACACTTCATGAAGGTCATTTCACGTTTCATTGATTAACGTGCTGTGCACAGCATTTTGTGAATAGAATTGGCTTGAATTTAACCAAAATGTATCCATTACACCTCTCCCTTCTTCAAGCTGCCTTCAGCCAAATCAGTAACGATTTTCAGCCTGGATTTGCATTTCGAATAATCAAGCCCCAACTTGCCCAAAAGCAGTTTTTGGGCAGTGTTTCTGCCATGCTGTCCAAATGCCAAAATCTCTCAGCATAGCAACCAAAACTCATATGTACCAGTTGTCTAATAAATTGTAATCCACAAGTTACTCAACATCTCATTATATCCGTGGGCTTGTGGTGTCATTGCTGCTGTGCTCCATGATTCCCCAGCAGCACATGAAATGCAGATTTAAATCTCAAGATGTGGTCTTTGAAGACCACACACGAGCAATCTTCACTTGTCACTGGAGTCCCTTTAATTTTAGTCCAGCTTTCCTGTGCAGCCCAGGATCAGGCCCTGCACTTAGATGGAAAATTCCTTCCTCGGAAAAGAAAGGCAATGACACTTGAAATAAGATGCTTCATAAGCTGGTGTGAGCTTATGTATATCACTAGGCACCAAATGTTGTCCAACAAATGATCAGAGGCTCTGAAGTTTAATTCTTATGACAGAGGGTGCATTTGGTGACCTGCAGCAAGAGCCTGTCGTGCTCTAAGAGCTTGAAGCAGAAAGGATTGCAAAATTTGGAGAAAGGAAAAACTGAAAACTTAGAGGCTCTGTTAATGAGAAAAAAGGAATAAACTCTCTCTAGTACAGAGGCACATTTTGTTGAGTATATTTTGTATGGGAATATAATGCATGTTAATGCCATATGCTGAACCCAAAGTTTATATTTCTTACTAATTCTTTTAAAATATAAATTGTATTTTATAATAAAATAGTTTTTCATTACTAGGAAAAAAATAATCAAACAAAAGTCTTGGCACAGATCATTAGAAACCTGACTAAATAATAGGTCAGAAGAACCCCTATGCCTTTGCAAAATCAAGCTATTTGCTATGGGCAAATTCAAAATAAATTTGAACATATTAAAAGAGCCCTTTTTCTTTCTGCCATCTGAAATCATATCCGTGTTTTCCGACACTTCTCAGAGATGAGACTAGAGTAGCCTTCGCAGTGGTCAAATCACAAGGTGACATGGGAATGGAAGGATTCAGTGAAGCAGTTAAGCACTTGCAAAACAAGAATCACAAACCCAAGTGTAAGCATGCTGCTCCAAGCCTTCCTGAAATGCACAACTCTCCAAACATGAGAAAATTAAGCTGAGGCATATCAGGAGGAGGATGCAGAAAGCCCACAGGATGAACCATAATGCTAGGCACAGAAGAATGTGCTTACAAGAGAAGAGAACAAGGAAAGGAAATGAGAACAATGAAGAACATGACTCTGTTGCAGGATTCAACTTTAACTCCTCTAGCTGAGCCATTAGGTTTTATATTTCATCATTTTTTGATTTGCCAACACTGTAAATCCTGTCCTTTTAGCTGCATCTTGGCTCAACTTCCAGAAGAGACAGAGAACGCACCAGGGTGTCAATATACATTGGAGGTTAGTGCACTTCTCCAGAAGGTGGGAATGATTTCGTTTTCCAGCCAAGGGAAGTTATAAACCTTTCTCTTGCATTTCACAGTATAAGTGCTCTACTTACTCTGTCACCTTAGTACTCTTCCACTGTGGCAGCAGCATCCATCCCTCCAGGCTACATGCACTCTCAGTGGGAATTGTAATTGACACCTCAACTCCATGGCTCTTTCCCTGTACCAAATCTTTCCCTACAGCCTCCTCGGACCATAACTTCATAAAACTACCTCTCTTCATTGCATCTTAACTACCATGACTGCATTGCAACAAGCTAGATACTGGTATTACGTGTGCAAGGGTGCATGTGCTCTGCTACTGAATAAGGAAAAAAATATTTGGTGCTTTAAAAATGTTGCCAGGGCAGATTTACCAGTGGTTCATGATAACCACAGCCCCTCCTGCACCAGACACTGGGAAAAGTATGGAAGTTACAGATCATGTGCCTAAGGAGCAGCTGCAAGGCATCCCTCTCACCACCAGGTCTGTAACCCTCCCCAGCTGTATTCATTCTGCTTCCTTTTAAAGCTTCAGTTCAGAAATTTCTTTATAAACAAATATAGCCATTACAGCCTGTGTCCTTTCTACTGGGAAAAGCTCGACAAATTTAACAACAGGCAATGCCATATTTTGGAAAAACAATATTTTAAAAGATCGTCCCATGGAAAGACAAAGATTGGCTCAAATACCAAGAAAACAAAGCCTTGAGTCCTGAAAGACAATAAAAACGATTCTTAGACAACCGTGGTGAGTAGCAGCTGGTCAAATTCAGATGATTCCTTCTGTAAGACCTGGAGAGCTGCAAATGCTTATTAATATCTCCCTTGTCTGTAAGACTTTGCATTGCTCTGTAGTGCTTGGATTGCTTATTTGGAGGTGAGGAACACAGCTTCTGCTCCACAATTAAGAAAGGCTTAATTATGACTAACCTGAAGTATGAGCAAAATAAAGGTGACTGATTATTACCTGATACAGGAATGAGGTAGTCCGTAATTATACCCTGAAATGTGAGTTACTCTTTGTACAATAGGAGCTTCAGAATCCCCCAGGAGAGGAGCAATATCATCAGAAACTGTTGGACAGCTCAGGTCATTTTTTGTACCTATTCCGGGGGTATTTAGGTCTCTTCTAGTTAATCTGATCGGCTCTGAATCGTGTGGTGAAATGTGTCCCAGAATTTCCCCTACACTGTTCTTCTCCTCTTTGGCACTGAAATCAGGTGAATGATACAATTCAGATTCAGAGTCTTTAACTGCTCCATCGTTTTCTTCACAGAAGGACTCGAAACGCAGCTGTCTACGGGGACCTGATCTAGTCACCTGAGGCTGAGTGAAAAGGCCACGTGGTTGAAAATCTTGCTTGCTTAAGTCTGCAATGTCTTCCTGTCGCATAATTTTGATTATTCTAATGAGCTGAAAAAGTCGTTTGCGGTCATTTACGTCATGGACCCCCAGTTTGGTGTAATCTTCCATGGAAACTTTGGCAAGCTCATCAATTTTCTGAAGACCAAAGGCAGCAAAATGGGGATAGTATTTTTCAAGTTCTGCCTCACAAAGGCATTCATAAAGGCATGATGCCATCTTCAACCTAGAGCCCACAAGAAATCAAACAAAATAAATATTAGAATCATATGAAACATCACATCAGACAAAGTTACTAATGAAGAAACTGCACATTTTCTAATGCCATTACCTTAGGCTAGAAGCTTGTTTAACTCCAAGTTTACCATACACCAGACTGACAAACACTACAGAGAACAGCAATAACGACAATCAACTAAAACATGAAACAAATATTTTATCCATGAAACTGTATTTTAAAATTATATACAATACACAACAATGTGTAATAAATGCACAAAGCAATATTACTCACTGCCACAGAGTTCCTACACGCCTGATGTCTACTTGATGAATGCCACAGCTACTGAAACCCTGTCCTCAAGCTATAGAATGTAAAATGCCTAATTTTAGACACTCAATTTAATATCAAGGCATGTGGTCGAATGTGGTTCAGCTACCTCTGGTTAACTAACCAGAGGAGAAAAAATTGCACTTGTCCTCACCTCAAGCTGCCTAATTAAGACCATTCATCCTACAGATGAACTATAGCAAAGTTGTCGTTTTGTTGTGTAACTTTCTCTTTTATGTCGTGAATCCTGTGAGCATTACTGACTCTCTCTGACAGAAAAACCAAAAAAACCATTCTGCAAAATGTGAAACACAGCATTTCTCTAAATCTATAGATGCCACTGGAACGCCACACTTGCATTCTTGGGAAACCCAAAAAAAGAAACACGCATCACTGAAAAGCATGCCCCAAATCCCCCAACTTCTTCACTTACGTCTTACTGGCAATGCATGGTGCAGCTGTCTGTATCCCAAAGGATTAATATCTGCAGATATTTTTACTTGTTCCATAAAACACAAAAATGATAGCACTTCAAGTATCTGCTGCCCAATGCCATCTCCTATCTTTGTTTAGTCTAGGACCGTAACAAATACTCCTCTTACTCATGTTTGGGGTCACAGTAAGACTCAACAAAACCAAGTTATTTAAGTTTTCCTCCCTGTAGTTTAGGTTAGATTCTTTGTGAGGATTTTCAAGGCTCTCCACAATCACATTATATAAGAAAATAAGGTCACCCTCAAATCTGAGTCCATATCATTAATTAATACATGATGTTGAAATAATAACAACAATAACATCATAAAGATTAATATAGTAAAGTGCCGACTGTGTGAGATATTAGAGGCCAAAATGTGCAGTAGAGAACATCTAAAATGACTTAGAGTCTATGCTTTAGGCAAAATTATGAGATTCAACAACAACAAACTCCAAGACCAAAAAATTCATATGTAAGTGAATTTATTTAATGTGTATGTAATGTGATTCTGAATCCCGAGGTAAAGTCAGGGTCACTGCTGAGGCTGCTGGATCCTGGGAGGGGGAAATCGAAACTTACAGAGAGGATAGCAAACCCAGAGATCAGGGAGACTAACTATGACTTGTGTGCAAGGGTTTCACAAGCTTTCACAACTTGCCAACTTCTCTAACGTATAAAACCACACAGGAACCTGAGACTTCATTTAAAGAATTACATTTTGGAAAAATTCCCCTTCTTACATAAGGTAGCTTAAAATGTAAAACCAGTACAGGTGCTGTGTAACTCTCTGTATGCACTGCCATGGGAAACTTCTTCTGTTTGATGAAAGGAGCAGCTAGAACTCAAGGCCAAGACACCAATCTCAAAAGTGCTGAAAATCTGCTAAAGGCAAAAATAATCCAATAAATTTATTTTGTCTACCTTCTATCTGTATCCTAGATTACACCTACATCTTTGTATATCCTTGCATTAAATACAGAGTGTCCAAAGACCCTAATTCAGTGTTAACCTCTGTTCGAATTATAATCGTGAATACGGGAGAGAGAAAAAAGAATAAAAAGGGAAACAACAGAGACACTTTCTAAAAAAGGAACAGCAGACAAGGGGAGAGAATAACGGATTTGAAGGTCAAGGTTCTAATTAAAAATGAAACAAAATATATTTAAATAGCTAGAAATAACAGGTTGTCATTATATGGAGTGACAAATCAGAGGAATTCTCAGCATTAGGAAAATCCAAGTAGTGTAGGTACTGCAGAACATACAAAAGCCATGTAAGCAGCTCTCCGTGGCTAATTGGCTAAGGCTCTGTGCCACGTGAAAGCAACTAAATGGCTTCTTAACGAGACCCGGTCTCTTAATGAGAGCTGAGATCTGCCTTCCTAGATATAATAAATCTTACTGGATCTAAGTGGTTTCAGGGAAAACTCCAGTGACTCCTCATTGACAGGACAGCAATTTCACAAGCTGGGAAAACAAAACGTTCACCAATAAAGGAGTAACAAATTAATTAACCATGGAAATAAATTAGGGGTTCCAGCATTTCTGATCACTTTAAAACTTGAGACTAGAGAATGGCTGAAAGATTTTGCGTGGTTCAAACATGAAAGAACTCAGGGAAAACTGCAATTGTTAGTGAAACTCTTCTCACCTTTCATTGATGATGTTCTAAAAAAAGGGATATCTTTCTCCACATTAAAAGAATACTTTAATTCATCCTACCCAATAGAGATCTTTGTGTCTGAAGACACTTTTCCTAAGAGATACATAATTCTTCAAAATAAATTGGCTTTGTGAAAACTAAGAGGAGGTTTTCAAGAATCCTAAATTGTTAATGCCATCTTCTGGCAAAAAAAAGCAGAAGACTTTTAGTCTTGTAACAGCCAGCATTTCCTCAGCTATTTGTTTGTTCACCCATGAGAACGATGTGTCATGGGGCAGAAAAACACAGCATTCTTCAGTGTGGTGTTTTCATATCAAAACAAGGTCTTGTTCCCCACAAAGATATGGGTGGCTTCACTGAAAACAGGGTTGAGATAAAAGACTAGGACTTCTCGAAACAGTTTGGTATAACATATTTTGAGAAAGAGGTGAGTGTGGAGGTATAATTCTCCATGTGCACCCAGCCTGCTATCTCTATGTGGCAAATGTGAGTTCTCTACAAACTTATTTCTTATGCCAAGGTGTTTTAAAAAGATCTTAAAAGGCTTCCAGATGCTGGTAATGGGTAAGTACTTGTAAAAAAGCATTAGAATTATATATAAAGGGACCAGCTTTAGCCATAGAATTAGATTGCAGCTTGTCATCAGAGAACTCTTCCTCAGCTTCAGTATTAGAAGTTTTTAAAGGTCATAAAGCTGATGAAAAAAAGAGAAGTCAGATGTAAACAACAGAAAGGAGTGGTTACATTTTTTCTGTCGTGAAGGAAATCAGCTTACAACAAAATTACACTCTAGGAGCTGACTCTTCATTTTAAAATGCTTTTAATTATTAATTACCTCTCACAAGATCTCTTCCTTCTCAATGCACTTTTCAAGGTGGAGGAAAGGTCTTCGAAGATACTCAGCGAGTGTCAATCACTGTGTATAAAATAAATGATGTAAAATCCCCACAGAGATTATTTGAAGAATAAAGCAGCCTTGAACCACTATATCTTGACCCTTATTAACATCTGATACATTAAAGATCTCAGCACCCCATTCACTTGAATAACCCTCCCACGTCCTGTTATCCCATTGCAGCTCACTCATACTGACCTGACAGCTTTAGATGATTTCCACTGACAGCCCTGAGTGTCACCACTGAGAGAGAACACAAGTGTCATTACATCCGTTCTTTAAACTAGGGAAATAAAGTGAAGAAATCTTAGGTGACACTCTTACAAATGCAAACTATGCATTTTGTCCTGCATATAATCTAAGGTAGTCACTCTGAATCATAAACTCTGGCCTGATCATTAAATAATTTTATTAGTCATGATTTTCAAGGGTATTTGATAAACACAGAAATTGTTTACGGGCATAGAAAACATCAACACCACCTTGTTTTTCATGTAAACCGTCTTGCTCTACAAGTACCTTATAAAATGAAAGCTAAGAACTTGTAAAGTTTGTAAATGTTTGTAGCAGGTGGGTGTTTCCCCTCCTGATGGCAGCTACAGCAGCATACTGTACTCATTAGTGGCAACCATTTTACCCCAAAAAAGACTTCAGCACAGGTCCTATTCATGCCAAAGAGTTTGCTGGTTTTTTGAAATACAGAAGCAAAGAATGAACGGAGAAAAGGGAAATGTATTAACTCGTGCCACTACTCATCCATCTTCATTCCTTATTCATTTGAACATTAAGCTCGTTTTTTTTAAGGTGATCCAAAGCCAAATCTGATTTAACCCTCCAGAAGTGAATGGCTAATTTGCTTTTCCAGAGCACCACACAAAATGCTTTACCTTTAATCATTCTGACCCCGTTCCTTGGGAATTAGGGCATTCCTGTGAAGAACAGGGTCAGGCAGCAGCTGCACTTTTTAAAGTCAAGCTCCATAACGAGAGATAATCTGTACTGTAAAACGAGCCCATAATTTTAGTTTAATGCAACAGGTAAGGGATCTGTGAAGCCGTGCTTGACATTGCAGCAGATCCCTCTGGGAGATCATAGGATTACTCTACCCTGCATGTAAACAACATGGCATTAAACATCCCACTGCTCCTCGGAACAAGTGTTGGGGCAGCCTCTTTTGAAGTTGAACACTGACAATAGATAACCGCTTCCAGCTTGAGTACAGCAAAAGAAACTGGAGGGGAGGGAATGCTTTTAATGCTAAATGACAATTATTTTACAGCTGGAGCATGACACAGGTCTGCCACTTGCAGCGACAAGGAAGAAATGGGGGTTTCCTTTGCCACTGGCATACCTCGAGGAAGTTAATAAAACAATTAATGTCATTAAAACTGGCTTACAAACAACTAAATATTGGGGATTTTTTGCTCCCCCATTAAGTATTTCAGAGTATTTTACTCCTCTATCCATACTAATTAATGTCATTAAAACTGGCTTACAAGCAACTAAATATTGAGGATTTTTTGCTCCCCCATTAAGTATTTCAGAGTATTTTACTCCTCTATCCATACTAATTAATGCCATTAAAACTGGCTTACAAGCAACTAAATATTGGGGATTTTTTTGTTTCCCCACAAAGCATTTCATGGTATTTTATTCCTCTCTCCATACTAAGTATAGCCTGGTGACCTCAGCAGAAGAGGCTCCATCCTGCAGCTGATCCCGACAGCTGCCAGGAACAACAGCTGCACGGAGAAGGGGAAGTGTCCAATAGTGGGATATTGAATATTGGAAGTGTCCAATATCCAACCACGTGCCGAGAAAATTACGAGTTATAGCAGGGCGCCGATTATCTGGAAACCGTGCCCGAGCTCCTCCTCCCAGCGGGATCTACCAAATGGCCCTCAAGGTTTCTTTCATAATTTTAAAGGTTTATTTCATTTAAAAAATATGAAAACATATAAAATATATATTTTATGTATTACATAAAACATATTAAAAATATATTTTAAATAGTATTTAAATATATTTTAAATAGTATTTAAATATTTTATATATTGCACATAA
>VZTA01009785.1:66054-96390 GCA_013398855.1 Mohoua ochrocephala
CTGATCAGGAACTAATGGAGGCGGTTAAAGGGGTCGACCAAAGGAGCTGAGCGCCGTCCAGGGGCGTGGTTGGTGGTGAAGGGCTCCGTGCTGTGGTTTTCCGCGTTGGAAGCTGGAGGTACCACCATGCCGCTCTTGGTGTCCCAGGAAAATACAGTGTTCTGTAAAGTTATTATTTACTGAAGTGTGCGTCTCTGTCAAAATGCAAAGCTTTGCCCGGAACTGGGAATCGCCCAGATTTGTAACACAGATTACTCATCTCCATTGCTTTCCCTTTTTTTTCCTCTATAGGACTACACATCCTGGCTCCGTAGCTTATTGCTGACAATATTTATCACTTCAGAGGTGTGTTCCTTATTGTTTACATTAAATCAGTGCTTACCACATGTGCCAAGAAGCTTTTAGTTTTGTATGACGGCCTTATGTCTAGGCGAGACAGCAGAGAGCCTGTCCTTTGTCATTCATTTTCTCTGCTTTGCCCCCGATATCCCGAGGAGCCTTATGCTCCAGGAAATCTGTCCGGAGCAATTATTTCAGTATGCCACTTCCAGTAATGTTGAGGTATTACCTCTGCGCAGGGCCTTTGGAGTTTTGCAGTGGAAAAGTTGCAGGGTGTTAATCCGTGGCTTTCCTTTTGCTTTGCAATTTTTCTCCTCTCCCTACAATATGGTTTGTAATCTATCAGCAGCAAAGAAGTGATATACAGGTCATTTTTCATGCATCTTGATAACATTATTTTTTTAAAAACTTTTATCTAGGTTCTTGTTTCCTTGTTTTGAAAGGAAAGTGTTTTATGATTCAAGATATCTAATAAGGTACAATGTAATTCTGTAGTAACTTCACAGGGATGGACAACTTTTTTACTGTGCTGAGATCTGTTGGCTGGCTAAATACAGCTGGTCTTTTTGAGCCCCGTGTTTTGTGCTGTTCCACAGCTCCTGGTGCAGCTGGCAGAGGGGAATGGCTGTGAGAGCTTGTGGCTTGATCATCTACAGGAGGCTGCAGCCAGCACCATCCTCTAAGGTCACTGACAGCATCGAGTACCTCCTGCTTCAGACATCCTACGGGACCCACCACTGGACCCCGCCCAAAGGTGACTTTTGTTCTGATAACGCTCCTGGAGGTCGTTGGTGTCAGGTTGCAGGGTGGATTTTGGCTGCGGTCAGCTGAGAGGGGCAGTCACCAGCTGAGAGTGGCTGCTGGCTGTGCTGTTTGTCTGATGGTGCTCCTGACGCAGCTGAGGGGGGAGTTCTGAGGCTGAAATCCTCTGCAAGTTGGGGTTGTACAAAGTATTGGGCACGACTGGTTTGGGTTGGAGCAGGGGGTGTCACCCAGCCGAGCTCCTCAGATATCCGATGTTTCTGGCAAGATGTTGTGCACACGACTGAAGCGAGGTAATGAGGGGATGTTTTACCTTCTTGCCTCAGGTCTGATCCTTTGCCAGGCACCACTGTTGCCAGTGCAGGATTGTTTGACCCATGTGTGATCACAGTCACAGTTTGCAGGAAGGCAAACTGAAATCTGTAATATTACACTTCAATACGCCTTTCGTAGGAGATGCAGGAGACCACTGGTGAAGATCACTTGCCTGTTGCAGTAGAGATGAGAGGGACAGATAGGAGAATTAACCTTGCCAGCCATCCTTGCTCATCAGTGAGGCCTCAAAGCAGAAGACAAGCCCTGTGTCCCAGGAGAGAGCAGCACCTCCTCCATAAAGGCACGTGGCAGAGCTGGTGTTTGGTAGCACCTGGTCACAGCTCTGGTACCAGGAAAAGCGCAGCACAGAAATACTTCAGGTTCCCTGTGGATCTACTTGCATGCTGTTTTTTACCACCTGAGATTTCTTCCTGGTAATTTTTACTTCTCATTTTGTAAAATGCAGTGCTTTCAAAGCATAGGAGAAAACAAATTGGGGGGAAAAAAACGTTTAACAGTGTCAGCTAGGCTCTCCTATTAAGGGAAAGAACAAAACTTTCCAAACCTCCCCCTTTGTCTACTCCACCGAGAGCCTAAGGGAGTTGAGTTTGCAGCTAGTGGAAAGCTAAAAAACATCTGCTGGGGCATGATTGATTGCTGTGAAAAGAAACCTTTGTGGAAGGGCTCCCTGGGAACACGGTAATTCTGGACAAGCAATTTAAATTACTTGTAGGCATTTTGGTAGGGAGTTAATTGTCTCATAAACATACATCTCACACACTCAGAACCACAGAACCATAGAATAGTGTAGGTTGGGAGGGACTCCTAAAGGTTGTCTAGTCCAAGCCCCCAGCAGTGAGCAGGGACATCCTCAACTAGAGCAGGTTGCTCGGAGTCCTGTCCAGCCTGGATTTTTCGAAGGATGAGGCACCCACCACCTCTTTGGGGAACTTGTGTCAGTGTTTCACCACCCTCATGGTAAAAACAAGTCTTCCTTGTCTGTAGTCTGAGTCTGCCCTCTCTTACTTGAAAAGCAGGAGCCCTTGTCCTGTCGCTCTAGGCCCTGTTCAAAAGTCTGTCCCCATCTTTCTTCTAAACCACCCCCCTTCAGGCACCAGAAGGGGCTCTAAGGTCTCCCCACAGCCTTCTCTGCTCCAGGCTGAACAACCCCAGCTCTCTCGTCCTGTCTCCAAAGGAGAGGTGCTCCTCTCCCAGATCATATTCCTGGCTTCCTCTGGACTCAGTCCAACAGGTCAATGTCCTTCCCTTGCTGAGGACTCCAGAGCTGGATGCAGCGCTGCAGGTGGGGTCACACCAGAGCAGAGGGGGAGAATCACCTCCCTCAACACACTGCTTAAGATTTTAGAGATCAAGAGCTACATACAGAAGCCACAATCTGATGGTGGCCTTTGATAGAAGCTTGGTATTGATTTGGGGGAATTTAATGAAGAGAAGCTATTCCATTTTATAATCTCTGTGATGGGAGTGGTCTTGCAAGGTGGCCCTGGGATGTACGAAGTGGTAACATAACTTGTATATGATGCTGGCATAGATTCAATGTGGCAGGAGCCAGGAGAAGTTGTAATTGTCTCTCCGAGCACACGCCAAAGGCGGTTTACAGCTACAGCTGTACCTTGTTATTTTAAAAGTTCTTTAAGCAGCTGCAACTCTTAAGGGATTAAACTGGGCTTGCTTGGATCCCCTCACATGAACCTCATCACCCTTATCTCTGCCCGAAGAACTGTGACTTTGCACTAGCTGAGGCTGATGGGAAGGGGATGTAGGGTTCATTTTCCTTCTCAGTCTATTGGAACTGCACTAGTGGAAACAGGTGGGAGGATCTGAAAGCTGGTGTGTGAGGTGCTGCCTGCAGTCCTTTTTCTGCCCTGCAGGTAGACTGTACTGCACAAACTTGGCAACTTACCGATCTTAGACCTTAGGTTATCAACAGGTATCAGCATCAGATGCTGTTTTCTGCACAGCTGCTGCTGAAAAGAAAAGTGTATTTTACATTTGAGGTGATGTCATGTTGTAAGAGGTGTTCGCACTTTTGATACACAGGCAGGGGAGTGAGTGGGACCTGTTGCAAAAGCAAAGCAAACTTCCCACATACCCGAGCTGTGGTACTAAAGGGGGGCTTTGGGTACCTGGGACTTGAATTTCGTCTCTGTGATGAAATTGTAGCTATTTGCAGGCAGCTATGTAGAAAATAGAGTGACACCAGGGACAAAATAAAGCTTAAACTTTTTTTTCCCCTCCTAAAATGTCCCAACTCCTGCTATGTTGCTTTTTTGAGGTATTGCTTGGCTTGTTCTATTTATGTTCTGGTCCAGAGCTTTCATGAGAAAACCAAATCTGACATTTCTCAACAAAAGTACAAACGGCTGGGGACGTGTTATATTTATCCGTTGTTTGTAGTGGCACCTCTCGTTCTGAGCAACGTAAAATAAATGATGTGTCCTAGGAGAACTACTCAGCTGGTGAAAGGACTGGCTTTCAGGCTTGTTGCTTGTTTCAGAGGGCAGTATGGAAGAGAAAAAAATCCCTAGCTGCCTAGATGAAATCCGCCTTTTAAATGGCATTTGTTGGTGCCTGCTCCTGGACTGTTGGGTTTTGCAGAATTGAGCTTTAAGCTTATGTGAGAGGACATGGTTGAGGGAGAAATAAGACTCAGATGACCTGTCTCCTCTCTAACTGGATAAGGGAAAAATGAGGGACTCAGTCCTCAGTACAATGTGAGGTGGAACGTTACGGGTATAGAGCACTGCAGAAGTGGAGAGGAGGAGTGGGAAGATAGGAGTGGTGCTGATAGGCCGGTGGAATTTTCAGGAGGCAAGGAATAAAGGATGATCCTAAGAGGCACAAGACAAAGACAAATCAAGACATAAGATCTGGAAAAGCAGTCTCTGTTCTCCAATTTCCATTTCACCCTGTGTCAGCTACAGTGTACTCTCATCTCTGTCTCCCGGTGTTTCCCAGTTAAAGCAGAATGTGAGTTTCCTTCCCAGAGATTTACTTTTCCACCCTCTTGGCAGGCCACGTGGACCCAGGGGAGGATGACCTGCAGACAGCCTTCCGGGAAACGCAGGAGGAGGCTGGTCTGCAGGCCAGCCAGCTCACCCTCATCGAGGGCTACAAGAAGGAGCTGCACTACCCAGTCCGTGGCAAGCCCAAGACCGTCGTGTACTGGCTGGCAGAAATGAAGGACTGCAACACAGAAATCAAGCTGTCGGAGGAGCACCAAGCTTTCCAGTGGCTGAAGCTGGAGGATGCCTGCAGATTTGCAGAGTATGAGGACATGCAGGCAACGTTAAAGGAAGTGCATCAGTTTCTCTGCTCCAGAGAATAAGTGTTTTTGTGAAGTATAAGGGGATTTCTTGAAGAGACGTGGCTGCTTTTTATTTTTTAAACTGGGAGAAGAATTACATGGCTGCAGAAAAGTAGATTTCTTTTTTTTTAAATCTGTAGAAATTCAGTGAGGATACATGGAGCTTTTAAAGAGATTGTGCTTTTATCTCCCCTAGCTAGCACAAAAAAATGTAGTCTGATTGAACCATAAGCCAGAGATGTCTGAACTGAAGCCCAGAGCTAACAAAAGACTTCCTCTGTCTCTGTCTCCTTTTCTTTTTCTTTTTTTTCCCCCCTTTCTTTTTCTCCCTTGAAGTGCTGAACAACCACAGGTCTTTTTGAAAAATCAAACACTTGATACATCTCGACTTGCTGATGTAAAGCTGGAGAGTTGAGAAAATGAGCATATGGGGATTTTTAATAACAAAACGCTTACCACAGAAGTCATACCTTGAATTTCAAATGAGGAAGCAGTAGTTCTATTCCCAACTCTTCCACTGATGTGCAGTGATAACTTGTCAGATCATTTCAGGTCTTTTTTGTTCGTATCATGAATTTATGTACATCCCTAATGTACTGTTGTGATTTTCCATCCAGAGAGTCTTAGTAAATGGTTGAGGTACGATATTTAAATTGAAGTTCTTCTTTTGCCTCTTTGTTTTTTGATCTTTAACAGACACCTTATCCATACATTTTCCAAGGGGTTGGGGTACTTAATACACTTTCTGCACAGGATATCCAAGCTTATGTGCAATCTTGTGTCTGTTTAATACCATCAGTGCTTCTGTGGGTGCAGCCACTCATTTTTGGGGCAGCACACATTAGTAATGTTGGTACCAGTGTGACAGGAGTCTCTTGCTCATCACTCCATTATCTTCCAGTGGAGTGATTCCTAATTGCATGTATTTATATTTACAAAAAAAGGGATGCACTGTAAGGAGGCTTTAATATATAAATACATATATATATACACACACACACATTAAAAACTTAAGTGCTCCTCCACATTACAGTCAGGCTTTGTTTTGATTATGAACACTGCTCAGAAGTGTTTCATTCAGGTGGTGGCGGAGAGTGGAACAACCAGTGAGAGTGGGAGAGAAGAGTTAAAAGCCTGCACGGCTTCAGCCTTGGTTTTTCATTATTGTTTGAGCTACCATTTAATCAGTGCTGTGTAAACAATGGTGTTGCTGCCTTCGTGTTTATGAGCAAGATTAGCATATTAAGCTGGAGTTAGAGAGTCATTAACAAGTCATCGGTTCTGCCCATTCAGCAGTAATGAACACAGGCACTCGGTGCTTTGGGAAGCACAGCAGTAGCTCAGCTCCAAGCCAGTATTTCCCTTTTAATGGCACTGCTTACATAGTGTTCCCAAAGCCTGTCAAGGTTTTGGAGGGTGACCAGTGCTGTGCGCTGTGAGGTGATGTGCTCCTTGGACAAGATTCCAAGGGGTGTAACTGGGATAATTGGTGAGGCACTGTGTGTGCATTTTGACTGATTTATGTACAGAATGTATTCCCACAAATGTTGTGAGTAAAATGATGCTTGCACATTTTTTGATCCCAGCGTCCTTGGGTTTCATTTAAAGGGGAAATGTTGGAAAGTCCGAATTTAACTGTGATTCTTGCTGCTCACTGGTGAAGAAAGAGTTCTTTCTGTGCCCATGTCTAGCAGTAAAATATTTTCCCAAGGAGCATCTGGAAAACCCTCCAGTAAATAATTATGGAATAATCTGCCTGGCAAAGATATTTATTTCCAACCGCTGTGATATTTATGCCCTAAACCAATAGGGCTTTTATTTTTTTTTTTTTTAGACCAGTAAAGTTTTTGGTTATAATAATATCTCATGACAGTAAACTTTTTACCATTTAAAAAGAAAAATTTAAAAAAAAAAACAAACAAAACCTCATGATTTTAGATTCCCTGGAGAGACCTTACTTCTGCCATAGGTTAAATAAAAGCAAACTCTAGAGAAGTCCAAGCTACACCGAAATAGCAGAACAGCTTAATTTAGGTCAAGTGAAAGGCGTTGCTCAAGCAAGAGACATGAGGATGTGGTTTCCCTTGCTCTGCTGAACAAATACACTGACACAGCTCATACTTGTAATTTCCTGGTGTTATTATTTCTTTCTCCACATAATTCCTGACTTATAGCCATGATTACATCATCTCAAAATCAGAGAGAAGGAAAGCATACATTCATGAATATTAGGAAAGCGTTAAGACATTGCAGGTTTCACTGAGAAAAGATCAGGATTGAGTGTGACAGTCACAGGTAATTATGCTCAAACAAGAAGTGTAAAGGCTGAAAACAATGTCTTACTCCTGTCTAAAAGAAAAACGACTATGTTACTGCTCTGGTGGAGCAATCTATCTATTCATTGACTATTCCATATGATTATAGGAAATCAGAGACTGAAGCTGGTATAAAGTGGCTCTATATGCAATATCCCCAACAAGCATGACCGACGTTACTTGCCAGTCTATATAATAAGAGAGGATGTGTGTTATAATAAGGTTTAGTACTTCCTAAATAGGGAAACATTTTGAGAGACACATGCTCTCTCAGCAGGGCTCTTGCAGTGATGCAGAGAGGACAGTGGAGTGCTACCTTTTAAGTTAGAAAAATGACTTGCTGTTACTTAATTGACAACTTAGCGGGGATGAATGTTTTGGCAGATATCTGGAAGGGATTTTATAGAAGGCAGTGCTTATTAATTACATTCTCACACTGACAATGTAACCAACAGCCTTCTGTGTCTGTTGGCAGCTAGTTTTATCCTAAAAAGAATTTAAGGATCTTAAAGGCTTTTGTTTTTTACCTTTTACCTTGTCTTCAAAGTTTCACTTTTCATATGCTCAGTGACTCGAGTTTTGGTTCAATGGGCAGTTGCAGCTGGCAAAGGTCCCAGCTTCATTTAGGTAAACCTGGGGTTTGTTACGGGTTAAAGCACTCTGGAATTGCTAAGCAGCATGGGCCTATACAAACCAAACAATCTACTCTGCTCGCTTCAGCCTTGTGCTGTGCAAGGAGATTGTACTCAAGTGTTTAGAAAAAACCCCAAACAGTGCTTCCTGTCAAAACAGCAAGGGTAGGGAGGAGATCAGCTGTGGTGGCACTCTTCCTGGTGGGGAGAGTGACACGGGATGGAACAACCAACTCTGTCATTTTGGAGCTAGTCCACTTGGTAGCTGACGTTATCAAAAAGAGGAGTGACAGTCCCGTCTTTCCACTCGATGAGGATCTCTCCGTGCCTCAGGGAAGGGGAGCGGGATGGCGGAAGGTACGGCTGGGGGCCTCTTCGTAAGGGGGTCGGCTCCCGTAAATCAACTCTGCTGCTGTTGGCTGGAGAGCTCTTCAGAGCAGAGAGGATTTTCTTCTTCCTAGGAGAAGAGAGGAGAGAGTAACTGCACCTGTCTGTCACTTGGTTGCTTCTCCAGGTCAGCAACTGTAATGCCACTTCCTTCAGTAATGACACAAGGTGTGTAGGAGAGGAGGAGCCAACATCAGTGGCTGCACTTGGGTGGGTCAGAGAGAGTGGGATGGATAAACAGGGTGGCAGAGAGGAGAAATCACCAAGGGTGACACACTGGTGACCAGACCCATCTGCTGAGAGCCAGAGGCATCAGGTGTGGAATGGGGAAGGGTGCCAAGATCAAGACTTCTGTTTTGAAATGTTGGAGTTTTTCTTTAAAATGCTGTTCATGGCAAAGCCAGTGAAGCTGACTCTCACTTACTTGTTGTAGTGAACATTGAGTGTCAGTATTATCAATCCCAGTATGAATGCCAAGGGGCTGAGGACCAGCATGGCCGTCTTCCAGTTGGTGCCTGAAAGGAGATCATAGAAAGCATCATGTGTTTGCTGTACATAGCCCTGTTCCTATGCAACAGCCATGACTGCCTCAAAAAATCACCTGTAATGTCCCTGAAGAATGCCAGATAACAGGAAAAGTGCTTTGCCTACAAGATGAACATCTTACAGCTGCTTTTACACTGCACAGCATCCTTCTATTGAAAGTGGCCGCAAAAGGTTTTCTTTCTTGCTACGAAGACAACGACACCTCATGCTTCTTAACTCTGCAGCTTTCTGATACGAAATGAGAAGTGCTGGGGGAAAGCAGCAGTGCTAGTGGGTAACTGATTCTCCCTGGTGAGCTGGGACAAAGCATTTGCATGTTTTTACTATTTTTTTTTATCGCAGGCCTGTGGAGATTTGTTTAATCTTTAGAAGGAATTTTTCTGACTGGTAATTTTGTGCCTTCGTTCCCTACTGAGCTTCCTCAGCAGTACCCCAGGGAAATGTATGAGCAAGGACACTGATGAACCTTCATCTGCCTGGTCCCTTCCTCCTCTGGCTGATCCCTGCACCTACCTGCAAGCCTGGCCCCAGCGTTTTTCCCTCGATTTCCATGCTTCTTGGAGTGGTTGTGGGATGGATCTAATGGAAGAAGCGGAAAGGCTCAGATTAGCAGCTGCCAGTTGGACCAGGGGTCCAAATTCGTCCTGAGGCTTCACTGTAACCACAAATCCCTTTTGTATGGGATCCAGAAAGGAAAAGGAAACTTTATTGTCACTTGGTGTTCCCCAGGCACAGGTAATATTTGCTCCTAAAACTTTTGGTGGTTGTGCCTCCAGGTTAAGCCTGTGCCACTGAGCCACTTGCCAAGGGAAGCTCCTCAGCATGTTGGGTGAAAGCACTCAGTGGCACCCATGGAAGTTCTTCAGAACTCCTCAGGTACTTTTCCACCACTGAAAATAGCTGAGTAACCTCGAAATGCTGCCCACACTTCCCTTCCTGCTGTTCTCACTTCTGCATTCAGAAGAGTGCTCACCCTCATTTGCCGGGAGCTGTGCCTGTTTGGTCTTCACTGGAGACACTGTGCTGTTGAATTTGTTAGCCAGAGGTGGGTCGGTCAAGCTCACAGAAGACTCTCTGTCCACGGCATCGATCTTGGATGAATCAATGGTTTTAGCTTGGAAGGAAATAAAGCAAAGATCTGTGTGATTATCGTTTACTTTTTGTAGGAACCTGGATGCGGCCCAGCAAGGAAAAGGAACCCAGCCCTGCTGGTTTGATGCTCTGCCCTGCCAGGCAAGCAGGATGTGGTGCAGTAGCAATCACCTCCTCCTGTGCATCAGGGGCCTTCAGCTCTCACAGGTATTAAAGGTGAAATGAACCTCTCAAAATGGGATCAACAACCAAAGCAGAGCTTGTTTTCTGGTGGTAGATGTGGTCGTTGGTTTAAAAAGTATGAGTGTAACACTAGGTGTTAGAGGATGATGTGTGAGGAAGAGGCAAGTGCAAGAATCACAGCTATTAACAACACTGCAGACATAAAAATGGGATCCAAAGGGTGGTAAGTAGTCCATACCTCTTGTAAGGCTCAGTACCTTCCTTTGCCTTCCAGTCCTGCTGCAGAGTGGGGTGTGTGGGGAAGCAACTGCTGCTACAGGGGAGGTTGTGGGAAGTTTGGTGTCAGCAATTCACCCCCTTCTGCAATGATGCATGTGCCAAGACTGAGAAAACTGTGACTTCAGGGCTCCCTGCTGCCTATGCAAACCCCAACCCATCCTCTGGCATGAGCACCCACACCACAGCTACCGAGGTGTAATTTATGGAGCAGATAACCCACCAAAGTAGAAGTTGTCTGTTGATGATCAACTGGAAGTTAGATAAGAAATGCCTAAACAAATACATAGGACTTTGATGTTGTTACTGAGCAGTCAGAGGTTCCCTCCAGTAGACTGAACCATGGGATTGATAGGAAAATTACGAGTTTGCATGAAATGCACCAAGTGGCACAACCTGATTCAAAGGCTGCTCTGTGTTTGCCCTCACAGCCTTATTTGGGGATCCTGGCTCCAAGGCAGCCCCGGGCTGCCAGGAACACGGCCTTGGGGAATGAAAACACTCTTTTCACATGCCTTTTTCCCATATCTTAAATGCTCCACGCATTTTCTAGCCTATATTTAATGCTCCACCTATTTTCTAGCCTATTATGGTATCTAATTTGTATGGTTCATATTTAACTTAATGTTAAACAAACACTAACGCTTGTAACTGCTGTGATAATTACGTGTTGACCTCCTAGTTGGCTAATTAAAAACCTTGAGGGGAAAAAGGCCACCTTCTCTGCGCATGACAGCCAAACCTGCTGATGTATCTGTTTTCATTTCAAATTAGATACAGCCTCTCTGTGTCAAGAGGTTATACTTATAATCTATCTGCTTATGCCAACGAGATAGATAATTTCTGCAAAGCTCAAAATTTCATTGGGTCCATCAACCTTAAGGAAAGGAATAGGCTCCTGCCAGGGAAATAATTTTTCCTGAGGGATGTTGGGAACCTCCTCACCTACAGAGTGGACAAACATCTAAAAACCATTACAAACACCAGCTCCCTTTTGGGTCTCTGGAGTGGAAGAAAGGAGAGGAGGGGAGGAGGAGAGGAGGAACTGAGTGTGATTTTCAGGTCTCAGTCCTGCACACAACTTTACAAGAAAAGTAGTGAAAACCACCTTTCTTTGCAGAAACCACTTAAATGAGAGCGGGAAACGGATTGGAGCATGAATTATCAGTGGTCAGCAGTGGGCTTCACTGGGCATGTGACAAATTATCACAGTCACATCTTGGTGCAATAACCATGCCTGGTGTCTGGTAGCCTTGTGTCAAACTCCTAAAATTGTGACAAGACCAGTGTTTTTGCTCTTTCTGTGTCCAGTCTAGGCAAAGGCTAGTGAACACTCCTGAAGGCAGAGTTTAGATTCTTTTCAGCAAGGGTGAAGGCCATAAACTGGTAATATAAACCAAATTTTTAGTAATTTTTGATGTAATCTTCTGGGATTTCTTAATGCAAAGGGAGGGCAACACAAACTACCTCCCACTGCTTGCTGTGTGCGCCAGTCTCTTTATGGCCACATTGGGCACCAGGAGCAAGGTTCACTTCTGAGGATAATGAGAACATGGAGTGAAGGTTAGAACTGAGTTTCGTTAGTGAAAGGTGCACTGTTGGGGTCTCACAGGAGAAGAACTTTAATTTCAGAAACTGAAGCAATAATTTCTGATACAGCTGCTTCTCAATAATTCATACAAGTTTAAAAGAGGATTTCAGCTGCCTCCAGTTGCTGTCTTACCAAAAAAGACATCCCAAAGTACCAAAAGCTCTTTCAAAGTCTAAAGTGCCTGACTTTGTGAAACTTCCTTGGTTGTTTTGTGCTTGGGAGGCTCAAGCAATTTCAACTATTCTTAGCTGTGGGCACCAGTTCAGAAATATTTCACCAAAGTATTTGCCTGTCCTCAGAAATGCAGCTGGGTTTTGGAGACCTGATCCTGCAAGGTGTTGCAAGCTTCTGGAAAACACTGAACAGCCACTGCTGGTAACCAGTGGTACCAGGTCGTGGGGCTGAGCTGGAGTCATTTGGTGTTTCTCCAGGGGGCCGAAGTGAACATGAGTTAGAATGATGGGTGCAAGCCCGGTGTTAGGTGGCTTGGATGACATGAAAGTTAGATGTTATCCGACGCTAAATCTACCTCATCTTACTTTCATAGATCCACACACGTGTGTCTAGAGCTTGCTGTGTTGGTTTGCTGGGCCTCCGAGCTGCTATCCAGGCAGCAGCACAGATGGTTTCATCTGCTAACGTCTTCCACCTGCTGAACTTGTCCTTCTCCCTTGAGACAAACACCTTGTGGCCTCCCTCCTTGGTGCCGAGGTGGAAGCCCAGGCTCTGCAGAGTCAAGTGTCCCTTCTTGCTGCAGGACCATGCCTGGCGTTCCCGGTCTCCGCAGGGCTCCAGCTTGACCAGAGCGTACTCGCGCGTCCTGTGGGCCGACAGGCACCGCCGCGTGTGCAGGCTGACGATGGTGCCGGAGTCGGGGTCCCAGCCCCACCGCTGCTGCTGGGAGTGCTCCTTGCAGCTGGCCAGGCCGATGCTGTTGGTCTCGTGGGAGGCACGGATGCACTTTTCCAGCCGGGTGTTCCTTATGAGGAAGCCTTGTCCCTCTGCTACTGCGGTACAATCAGAGCACGGTTTAGTACTGTGCACGTCTGAGGCAAACACATCTCCTTGTAAGTACCCTGGGGGAGGGAAGATGTAACCCTCCAGTCCTTTCCTGGATGGGCATGCCCAGATAAGCAGTTGCCACAGCTTCCTATTTTCCTGGAATGACATTTCTTAGAAAAAAAGGAGCGTGCAAATAGCCATGAGCAGTGCTGGAGGAAAATAACAGTTACGTAAGTAACCCATGTAGCTAATGAGGAAAAACATCCTTCCAACTTGAATGATTATATAAAATATCTGCCTCTATATATATATATATTTAATTCAGTACTTCAACTGCTTTAACGAGGTAGCCATCCTTCCCTCCCTCCAAAATAATTAGATGGTTTGGGGGATCTTTTGCCCCTATCCAGGTCAAATCTTTCTTGTAAAAGAGCAGTTGAAATCCCTCATGTGCTGTTCATCTGGGATCAACTAGGCCACCTTGGGCTACACTTTCCATTAAGTGGCTTCTGGAGATATTAAAGCAATGCAGGGATAAAACTGTATCCCACCAGAAGCGTGTAAGTACTTGGCTGAGGCAGTTCATGTAAGTATTGAAATTCTCTTGGGTTTAGCACACCTGACATTGGTCTGTGCACCTTAGGAACAAAGGTACCACTTTTAAAAAACCTTTTGTAAGAGAGAGAGGTTGCAGCTATCCCACAACAAACACATAATTTGAAGCAATTTCTGTAATTGCTTGTTGCTTTTAAGAGCAGCAGGCCCCAACATCTCGGATGACTTTAGGATGGATGGATATCATCATGTTAGCTGGAGGATTGCCACTGTTTTCGGTATTACTTTGTCAGGTGTGGCCTGTGAATATCCTGAGGAAAATGTTAAGTGCTAAACCATCCATCACTGTTGCGGGTGCGCCTTCTGCTGTGTGTTTTATGCCTAAGATAGATGGATAGAAATAGACGTTTCAAGTGTCTGAACATTCTGAGAAATCTTTTAATAACAGCACATGGCAACTCCCAGCTTTTGCAATGACGTTTTTTCTCTCTTTTCCCCAGGAGACAGAGTTATAAAAGCCCCATCAATATATAGCACTGAGCATAAAGAGTAAGAGGACACTGAAAAGTGATGTTAGACAAGAACACTGATTTTTATCTAAACTATTTCTGCAGAGTTTCCTTTCCCAAAGCAAAAAACCCAATACTGAGCCAATACAAGTATTTGGCTCAGTACCTGAAAAGATTAGTGACAGTACAAACAGAATCTGGTACACAATAACAAGGGTATAAACAATAGCTTAAAGGAGGTCTCGTGTTTTTCTCTCAGGAAATTCCTGGGTTCTGCTAGATTAATAGTGCCTTGGGGCTGTTAAACCAGAAACAGCTCAGGGCTTTCTGCTCAGCCTGAATGCCTGAGGAGAGGAGCCAGGAACCACAGTTCTTCTGCACCAGCTCTGAGGTTGTCTGATCAGGTGTCTGCACGGGGATACTGACTTGCGTGGACCTGTGATGGCCACCAATCCATGCAATTCCTGCCAAGACAATGTGCCTAAATTGAAATTAGATTTCTGGGCTATCTGTAGACAACTTGTGAGTCCTGTTCTCTTTAACCCTTACTGAGGGCTGGGTGGAGGTAAGATGTTTAATGCACTTTGGATTTGAGTTTCTGCCAGCTTCTAAAGGCCGGAGAAATGTCTCATATGTAATTTCCCATAAACTTTTTAAAATTTTAATGGATTAATACGATCCCCCCAGCCCTACCCCACCCTCGCCGTTTTTCCCTAGGATCTGGAATTCAGGATTCTCACCTCTTTGCTTCAGCTTAAGTGTGAGAAACCCATTTCCAAAGTAATCATTTGAGACATGCATTAAAATATAGCAGGGGAATATGACTACTGTGCTGGGTCAGATAAAACATCTGCCGAGCTCAGGATCCCATCTCCAGCGCCGGCCCATTAACATTTGCTAATGGAGAAAGAGGGTAAGAATCAGACAAGTAAAGGGCTCACTCAAGACAACAAGAGGCCAGTGCCTCCTTCCAAAAATCACAGGATCACAGAATTACTGGGGTTGGAAGGGACCTCTGGAGATCGTCCAGTCCAACCCTCCAGCCAGCACAGGATCACCTGTAGCGGGTGACACAGGAACGCATCCAGGTGGGGTTTGAATGTCTCTAGAGAGGGAGACTCCACAACCTCTCTGGGCAGCCATTCCAATGCTCTGTATGAGCTAATTCAGAGAGTATCACTACTGGGTATTTATGGGTAAAATGGTTTTTGCCCACTACATTGTATTTTTTGACTCTGAAGTTCAAAGAAAAGTAACATTTTGTTGCCTCAGTAGCTGTTACATCAGTATCATGAACTCCATCTGCAACTTCACATGGTCTACTTAAGTTTTGATTGTTCTTAATTACTTTGTGGCATCAGCAAGCCTAATTACTTCATTATTCACCCCTTTTGATCTTTCTGAGCACTTGCTGATACCATCACTGCTCTGATTGTTGTCAACTTATTCCACCTCCTTGTTCCAGCCTGTGGGCCAAGTCTCTCTCCTACGCCATGAGAATGGAGTTTGTTAAGGGCCTTGGTGGAAGATGCTTATCAAAAGCCTTTTGCAAACACTGGCACAAGGCCTTGGTCAGGTCAGCACATCTATGTGCTTATTGATACCATCATGGATGTCAGACATTCCCATTGCAAAAGCTGCATTGACTTTTCTCATGTTTATCTGTCTGTAAATGCTGTTCTTTGCTTCCACTGACTTGCCTGTTGCTGAAATGGAACCTAGGGACCTGTGTCTCCCCAGGCTGTGCAAGGATCCCTCTTAAGAGGGACATTATTGCTGTAATGCAGCCCTTTGGGGTTGAGGTTGCTTTAAATAAGAATTTAACACACTCCTTAGAAATTTTAAAAATGTCATCTTCAGTTTCCTGTAACTCCTGTAACTCAAATGGCATTTGGGCTGGTCCTTTGCCACAGATTATTTATCTTTTTTTTCCTCCTAAAACTTCCTCTGTTGCCAATTTTGTTTGATAACACTCTAAATGCAGAGGGTGACTGCCACGACCTCCCTGACCCTGTCTGAAGTGAGCACCAGAGCCAATAGTTCATTCAGCCTTTCTGCACTGCTCTACTTTTGATTGCCCTTCTTGCATTTGTGCCAGTTGTTTACTGACCTCCTGACCCCCACTAAGTTCCTACTTCAGATAGGTTTGAAAATTTCTGCTGGCAGTTTTTGTCTTCTCTCTCTAGGCCTCTCATCCACGTCTTTTTCTCATATGTTTTGTTACAGGTTTTATTATTAAGCATGCCACAATCTTTGCTGATTTTTCTTTTCCTTGCTTGGCAATGACTGTCCATTTGAAAGTTTTGGGTATTTTTATCACACTTTAGAGAGTGCTGCTGTGTGACCCAGCAGGAGATACGTTTTTTGGTCTCTGTGGAGCCCCTGATGTTTCACGTTCACCTCTAAGGAATCTCTGTGTTTGTTGCCTGCACAGTAGCAGCAGCCATTGCACTGTGCCCCACACTGTCATAGGGGGCAGACCCACAACTAAACCTGGAGTGTGTTTACTTTGAGATGCACATCGGGTACCAAGAATCTTTACTCAGGAGACAAAATGACATCCCAAGTCCTGCCACCCAGTAGTCCAACAAATAAGGCCATCAGCCCTAACATTTTAGGAATGTTAACCTGGAGCAACCAGAGCATCCAGTGTACTCCCTGAGGATGGGACTCTGAGTCTCTGGAAAATGCCAGCCTCACCCACAGAGCCCAAGCTGATGCCTGCTTTGGGCTGCTCATACTTGAACAGTTTGGCCTCTTCATATTTTTAGGAACAAAATAAACAATTTCTAGCAAGGCTCTTGATGCCAGCTCGTTTGTCCTATGTTACTGACACTCTGTCTGGTTACAAGACAGAAAAGCAAGCAAATACAGGCCCCTGCTTCTCTGCAGCATGGCCACCCTTGGGACATGCTGTTCCATGTAGGATTAGGAGCAAAATCCATGCAATATTCCTAATTAAGGTAATGCCACTAAGAAAGCCTTGGTTACCAGTAATCCCAGTGTGCTGGGAAAGTTTCTGCTGTTTCTAAGCAGTGCCTGTGATGGCTTGATCAAAGACATTTGCAAATTTTTTGGGGTGGCTTGGCCCATATTTTTTCCCAACCGCTGCTGCTTTCTTGAGAATATCTTGCTTTTGGCTGACCAACAGGGCTTCATATCTTTCCACATTACTGCAAGGTCCACTTTTGACCAAGTATCTCAGCAAAGGCATCCAAGGGAGCAGAGCAGCCTTGGTTGGAAGGAAGAAGGAAGGTTTTGGCATGGAAAAAAAAAATTTATAAATGATGGGAAGCGGGGGAGGTTGGTGAAATCACCACAAAGCTGATGCAAGTGGGGAAAACCAGTCCCTGGGCGGTGGGGATGGGATGGGTGTCTGCAAAATTCAGGGAGGTCTGGAGAGGATGGAGGGGGCTGACTGGTCAAGGACTGATCCCAGGTAGGACAAGGGGTGCCAGAGGAAGGCTCACAGCGTGCAGGAGGTAGGTCTGCACCCAGGCATTGAGCGTTCTTGCTGCCAGGGAGAGCCTGCGCAAGCCAAGAGGAAAGGTCTGGTAGCTACTGAAGAGTTAAATGCATCACAGCCAGGAAATCCCCCAAGTGAAAAATAGTTGGAGGCTGGAAAAGTAAATGGGGGAGTAGAAGTATCGTACAAGCTTGGCCTTTCTGCCTCTTCAGTGCAAAATGCTTAGGGCTGCCTTTTGAGGTCAGGGCGTGAGGGGTCAGGGAGCAGCTAGCACTGCCGTGGGCTTGAGGGGGAGGAGAGTGGCTCCCAAGATATGGGATCAGGCCAAGATGCCAAGCACAGTCACCACCGGCCTTACACCCAGTGCATGAGGGTCCAGAGTCAGTGTTAGACACATTTTTGTTTCAGCAGTTTTCTTTCTGTGTGTGTAGGCACAGATCCTGCTGGCTCCCGACTTCCCACTGCCCGTTGCACCTCATGGGGTCACCTTAGGTTTGGCTTTTTAAGAAAACTTTTTGCCTCCTCTCTGCTTACAGGTACTTTCCAAAGAAACATCTGTCAGAACCAGCTTAGGAAATTCCAGGATTTCCAGTTTTCAGCAGGAAACCAACCCCTCAGAGGTCTGTTGAGAGAAAACATCTCTGTCCTGCCAGCAGCCTTACAACTCAGCAGATCCAAGCAGAAGGGGATGGGGAAAAGCTGCTGCAGGGAGAGATCAGCCCCAAGCATGAACATGTTTGTGCTCTGTTCTTTGAGCTTCTTTGGCAATTGCCAGGCATTGGGAAGATGAATTCCTTTCTGCAAAACAGTTGTGATTTTATTGTTTTATTACTGGTCTGGCTGAAATGCAGTGGCTGATCATGTTTGCACCAAAAGCATTACACTAGGAAGGAAAAGAAATGTCCCGTGATCCTCCATACTTTAGTAATGAAACACAACCATGAGGATTCTGTTTTATGGCAGCAGTAAAAAAATCACTTTATTCTAACACCAGAAAAGATCTACATTAGAGGCAGAGGAAGAGCAACACCCTGAAGGCTGTTCTGCTCTCTTTGCATCCCACCATGGTGTCATCTCCAGGTCCTGACCAGATCTCCTCTAACTTTTAAAAGATGCACGTGCATCATCACCCCTTATCAGTACAGGGCCATGCTGTCAGCCTGGGGCTTTACAAAGTGAGAGATTTAGATCCCTTTAATTGGCAACTTTTAGTGTGCAGAAGTTGTAGATGGAGCAGAAGTCAAACCTGTAGGAGCACAAACCTCTCCTTTTGCCCAGCTGCAGAGCAAATTGAGGGGTAACTTCTCATAGCATCCCCAGGAACACACACTCATGGAGCAAGGAATGGAAAGTAGCTGGTCAGAGGTGCCAGTCTGGGGTTTGTCTTTAAGGAATAAGCATCCCAGCTGGGCAGCCCAAATAGCTGTAGTCCTCTGGTCGAGGGATTTTGAATAGCTCTGAGCATGTAGCCTGTAAAACTGCAGGGCTGTTCTCCTTGCAGCTTCAGGGACTGAATGAGCCTTGAAGAACTTCAGGGATTTATTTCAATGAGTCCCTTTCAACCTGACATCTCAGTCATAGTAGCAAAATAAAAAGGCTTATTAGCTCAGGGACTTTTCCCATTTTTAAAGAAAATAGATTCCTCCTGATGCCCGTGATGGGATGGGTGACACTGTGGGTAGCACTACTCATAGGAAACTGTTCCTGGAAACTGTTCACTGCTCTGGATCTCAGGGATGATGCTCAGCAGAGACTTCTGCTTTTTGCATCTATCCATGCGTATCAAAGTCAGGGCTGCTTGGATTCAAAATACTCCTGTGCATGGGCAGGATACAGGAGTGGAGCAACCTTAGAAAGCAGCTGGATGCCAACATGAGCCGCTACCAAGTTTGCTCCATGAAGGCGAGCAGTGCAGACTCTGCAGCTTCCCAGCACATCCCACTCCCAGCCGACCACCACAGGAGCAGGACTAATACTTCTACACTTCCCACTACCCTCTCCCATGCTGCTGGTGAGCTCACTCACTTCTGCTGGGAAGAAGCAGCTGGGGCAGGGAGCAACATTAGTGCTTAGGAGGTCATTTAGTGCCTGCCTTCCTCCCCGATCAGGTTTACTCATCCACTACTCTCAGCAGCTTAAAAGCACTTTGTAAAAGCAGCCGGCATGATGCCACGATGTCCCTGGCCCGACCATCCCAGCACCTTGCCAGCCTGTCTCTCACTCTTCTGTACCCCTGTGTTTAATCCCATTTTAAATGCTGCCCTGAAATGTGCCTGTCGGCACTTGTCTTAGAGCTGATGGGTTCAGAGCTCTGCAGCCCAAGCAACACTTCAGCAGGAAAGCAGGTTAAAACCTGGGAGGCAGTTCTCTTCCCACTTTACAGCTACCCCAAAGGAGGAGAAACTTACCCTCAAGCCAAGGAAGGAGGCAAATGCAGCCCAGGCTCAGCCTGAAAAGCTCCATGGTCTGCCAGCACAGCGGGGGAGAAAGAGCCCCCAAAGCCTCTCGCCCACGAGGAGTGCCAGGCAGCTCACTTTTACCCCTTTCTCTGTCATTCACAGCAGAAAAACCTGCTGGGAAGAGAAAAACTCTTTTGTCTCAGCACTGGAGGCTTGGCAGCTGGCTTATCAGCAAAGGATCAGCTTGGAGACACAGTCCCTCTCAGCAGTTGTCCCTTAGGAGAAATCATATGACGAGCCAGGATGGGGGGGACGCTGGACCGAGATGCTCGCAGCCGCCAGGCTCGGCTCCTTAGCAGCAGCGATTGCTCCCAGCAATGACAGACGCATGCTAAGCAGGCTGGCCCGCTGCCTTTGCCAGGGCTGGGAGCGCAGGGGGATGCAGGGCTGGCCTGGCGAGAAAAGGCAAAGTTCAGCAGGAGTGCCCGGAGGGGCATGGGATGTGTCTGCTGAAACGTTGCACTTGGCTGTGCTGTCACGGGGTCGTTTTCTCTTTAGAGAGAATTATCCCCACCAAGAGGATTTTAGGCAGCGTTGTAGCTCGTGGCAGAGATAAAACCTCACAAACCAGCTGTGGTTGTCCCAGAGCCGGAGGGTGATGGAAGGGGAAGTTGATCTCCTGGTTGGGGAGCAGGCTCCTGCTGTGGGTTTACCCTGTTTGTCATCCTGAGGGTTGCTCGGGTTGAATTTGGCTTTTCATGCATCACTTCGGGCTCTGCACCGGGAGGAAACCTCACATCCCTCCTGAAGGAAAAGCAGCAAAGGCTGACAGGTGAAACAGCAGCAGGGCAAGCGAGAGTTACAATTTTGCTAGCAAGATGTTCCCCTTCAGCCACATCCTCTCAGCTCGTCTGTCACATATGTTCGCTGAAGTCATTCTCTCCTGAATAAACCATTAAGTCTTTTGCATAAAAACACTTAAAAAATGGTGGCTTCACTTTCACTTTTGGGGTCCAGCCCTGGCAGCAATGGATGGCACCAATGTCACATCTCCCAGCTGTGCCCATGAGACCAGGAGTCAGCTGAAGGGCTGGCAGCTGCTTCCTTTGGTGGCCAAGCTGTCAAATTAAAACAGTACAGCATTGGAATCCATGCAAGGGCATGGTCAGAGCCTTGTGATGGTGCAGCTCCCTCTTTGCCCAGCCCTGGGATGATGGCTCCCACTATCAGAGGGGGAATCGGGCTTCAAACCAGATGTGGATATGGCAAGGGACATTCTACAACCAAACAAAGGGGAAGGCTGGGGTAAATTCTTGCCCCGGTGAGGTTGCTCTTGTCTGACTGTAGCACTGTGCTTAAGAAAAACACCAGCTGGTTTCTTTGTGATTACTGTGGGTTTTTTCCCCATGGGAACAGGTCAAGTTGTGATAAATTACAGGCATTTTTAATTTTAAAAAGTGCAGATGTTAAATTCTCTGCTACTGGACTGGGACTGATAATGCAAACACTCTTCACTGCATCTCCTTGGCACCAGACTGAGGAGAGCCCACACCAGAAACCAATGCCATATTTGAGCCCTGGAGAGAAGTGGTCAGTCTAAAAGCAACCTGTCAGCACAGACCAAAAAAATATCAGTTGAACATCGGCCACTGAGATTTTTAGGCCACCACTTTGGCCTTATTTCTTATATATGCAAGAAAGTGTTTGCATATAAAGTTGCTCTGTAGCCCTAGAGCCTATTCTTCCCCACTGCATTGGCTTTCTTAGGGAATGGCACAGCCTCATGCATAGGGATGCTTTCTTCTAATTGTTTTCACAGCTTTTCCTGGGATGTTCCTAGAAGAGAGCAAGCTGTTTTCCAGCTGTGGCCTCTCCCACGTGGAGCAGGAGAGTCCTGTAATTTCTGGCTCTCGGTCACGTGATTTCCATGTCAGTTAGTCCCTGCCAACCCAAGTCCCGTGGAGCAGCCTTGTTCTTGTCTCCATCGTCAGTTTGATGGGTGCATTGCTTTTTCTCATCATGTTGCAGCTCAGGGTGCATTTAATCAGAGTGAAGTGATGATCAAGTGAAACTTCATCTCCTGATGGTGGCGTGGTGGCCAGCACCGCACCTTCACACACAGGGACTGTTCACCACACACCAACTGCGGCCCTGTCTGACGTGGGACAGGCAGGCACTGCTTTCCTGCACACAACAGCTGGGATAGCAAGTGGAGACAAATATTCCACTAGCCCTAAACCTGTGGGATGCTCAGGGACAGCACAGGCATCTGCTACACTTTCACCCCAGCCTTGGAGCCAGCACGGTGCTTTGTGACAGTGGGGACATCAGGAAGCAGCTTAAAATCTGAGCTCAATCCTTTACCTTTAATGTTATCCCAGAACAGAAATGGCAAAATTCGCACTGTGTCTGCAGGGTGAGGAGGACTGGGGTTCTGGGGAGTTTGTTCAGCATTTTAGAGGTGAAATTCTCCTCTCTCCAAAGGTAACATCTTTTGGGCAAGGTGGAAATGCTCATTGGTTTTCTTTTCAGCTCTCTGGCCTTTGTCAGGTTTTCTCTGCATTGGAACCTTTGTTCACAGAGATCAAATAGCATCAGATGTTTAGGAAAATAACTGCAGCAAAGATCCTGTGTGTCCAAGAAAGGATGCAGAAGGGAAAAGAAATTTTTACATGCCAAAACGCTCCCATGGCTGGGAAGTGGAGCTGGTCTGGGATAAAGCAACAGCTCCAGAGATGCCTGGGTTTAGATGAGTCCTCGCAGACCTGCTCCCATGTGAGCAGCAGATGGAGACCATGGGGAGCCCAGAGCAGATGCACTCAGCCTGCCTGAGAGCCTCATCTCCCATTGTGGGTGCATAAGTGCCACGAGAAGTCCCACAGGGGCAGGCATGAAATGCATTTCCCAGCACCCCTCACCCTGGCAGGCAGTTGGCTTAACCCATGCAGAGCCTGAACCATCCCTCAAGGACCTACCTGGTCCTGCCCTCATGGTAGGTCTCTCACTCATTGTCTCAAGAAAATAGCAAACAAGAGCAGTTCCCCTTCAAGAAAAGCCTTCAAGAATTGAGCCTCTTCATCTCTCTGCTATTGCAGGCAGCTCCTAGGAGCTTCTCCTTCAAGAAGAGCTGCCAGCTGAGCCTGGGACTAAGTAGGAGAAAGCTCAGCCTGAGACCCAGGTGACTTCCTGACTTATTCCTTCACCTGGCATGAGCTCGGCCTACCGACTTCATTCAAAGCAGACTGAGATGACAGCACCCTTTTTTTCCCCTTTTCCTGTGTTTCCACCCTCCCCCAGCCTGCTCACATGATTGCAGCTGTGGCACTCCCCTCACCTGCGCTTTGCTTATCCCTCCTTTCTCAGTTTGTTTGAGGGGAAGGCATCTGAAAACACCCCTGGAGCTCCTCATGAGCACTGATCCTGGTAAATAAGGTCTGATGAGCTCGGTGCTACCCAGGAGGTGCCTGATGACCGGTCACCCCACAGCCCTGGGGCGAGTCTGGCAATGGTCCCTGGCTTTCAGCCCGGGCCACTGGCTGACCAGTGGATGGAGCTCGTTCCCAAGGATATGGGCAGAGCGGCTCCCAGCGTGCAGTGGGATGCTGTGGCCACTACTTGCAGCTTGGAGCAGCGCATGGACACTGTGTGCATCTTGAGGAGTCAGGGAGAGCTCTGAAATAGGGAAAAAGGAGATTTTTCAAGGCTTTTTTTCTGCTGGCTTTGGAGGAGGAGTTTGTTCGAACAAGAGGACAGGAGTGGATCTTCCAGTGCCTGCTTCTGTAGCCATTAGGAATGAAGGACCTGTGCAGTAAACGCTACCTTTTCCCCCCAGTACTGAGGGACTGGAATCCTCTGGATTAGGAAAAACCTCAGGTAATATTCCTGCTCTAGACCTGAGCTGGATTTGCAAGGCTCCAAGGGGCTTATGACACTGTCAGGCTTGCAGAGGGTAATCACCTTTGCAGCAGCACGCTGCACAGGCAGAAACCAGCAGGGTCTGTGCAGCCACCTGCACGCCGAGGTGAGCTAAAAACTCTCCAGGCATCAGAAGCTGTGTGGAGCAGGGAAGAGCCCCCCAAATCAGGATGGTTTCCAGAAATAAGCCTGCTCAGAGTTGTCTGGTGGTGTGGGCTGGTGAAGGTCTCTCCATGTTGCTGGTGCATCCCTGCAGGACACAGCTACAGGCCTCCCAGCGGGTCCCACTCTGCTGCTGGTATGGAGTTAATATGAACCAAACTGATGCTTCAGCCCAGGGATCCATGTGAGATCCCCAGGGGACAAGGGTTGAAGCAGTGGGGCCAGTCATCACCGTTGCCCTCACTGGAGCTATCAGGAATTTCTACAAGCCCAGACCTGGGGTGAGGGGTGCACTCAGCACTAGGGCTGGTATTGTCCCTGCTTAAGGACACCAATGAGTGTATTTCCAGGTGGAGCAGGATCCTGCACCACTCTGAGGGACGGACTCTGACTGTGTCCCTGCTCTTCACCTCCTCCTGCTGCTCCAGGTATTCTGTAAGTGCTGTGTGGTGCTGGCAGAGACATTGGTGCCCCTACCTGCACCACATGGACGGCAGAGCGTCTTTGGCGATGTCATCTCACCCTCTGCATCCATCCCCCAGCCACTTCCACCTCGTGTTAAGCCTTGTTGGGTTTGTAGCTAATCTGTGGCAGCTCATGCGATAACCTTGGCTCTCCCTCCTCAGCTGCAGAGACAGCAGATACCTCTTTCCTCACATCATCTATATGCCCAGAAAAAATGGTGAGCAAACCTCCCCCGGGTCCCTTGTAGCAATAAATCCCCCGTACACCACCCATATTTGCCAAGCTGCTGCGGGAAATGAGAGCTAATGGGAACGGCTTTCTACTTCGCATGACTTTTCTGCTAAAAAGGTCCATTTTAAACAGTCTAAAACGGCTTGGTAAATGATTAATCAGTTCTTGCACCATTTGACAGGGCAGTAGTTTGTTTATGGCTTATTATGTTTAGCTACCTACGGCTCTTTCTGCTAGGACATGTTGTATGCTCTCCCCACAAGCACCTGATAGTGACTAAGTGTTTGATAACCTGTAATAAATGGAACTTCAATATAGAAAACTATCCCTCTATTTAAAGGAAGAATTATTTCTTGATGGGTTTTTTAAAGAGTGATGCTCTCCCTGAACCAGCAGGGAGGTAAACATATGCAGAATCACAGAATATTCTGAGTTGGACCCACAAGGATCATCCTGAAGTCCAACTCTTAAGTGAATGGCCCATACAGGGATCAAACCCATGACCTTGGTGCTATTAGCACCAACTGTGCCATCCTCAGAGTCTTAGCATGGTGAAAATCTGTGGAATCAGGAATCACACAGCTGCAACCCGAATGGAGGCCTGAAAAACTTGTGACACAGGTGCCAAGAGACATGGGGAGGTTCTGGGGATAAATTGGGTCTGAGGGAAGGAGACTCTGAGGGTAGATGCACTAAGGGGTTTAGGTGTGTAGCTGCCGTTTGGGCTGGCTGGTATGTGTTTTGTCACTTGAAGCCCTTTAAGCTCCCGTTTAGCTATAAGAGGGTCTAAAGTCCTGGCTCATTTCTGCTTATCACACTGCTGGATATGTCAATGTTTAATCTGTGCATGCTAAGTGCTGCTAAGATCCTTGGGGTGAGGAATCCCGGCTTCTTCCAGCCTGGGAGACGGACAGGCCCAGATCCATACCCAATTAGCACCTGATAAAGCAGCCCAAATATAACACAACAGTGCCTGTTTTCCTGGGACATCTGGCTTCCAGGGCACTATGGGAGAATTCATCCCACCCTGGCTTGGGAGCACTTGCACTCTGGGAGGGTTAATGAAGCACCCTCCAGAGCAGAAAGGCTTTGCAAGGATCAGTTAAATATTCACAGGTAAGGGATTCTGTGATGCCATAACCCCATGGATGGAGTGAGGATAGGGCTGGATCTGGGCTCTGGGCCACCTCTGGGCACCCCTCAGCAAAAGTCCTTCTCATCACCCCTGGGCATCACTCAGGCTGCCAGTTAGGCCAGCAGATGTTTAATGCTTTCAGGAGACATAAGTCTTAAAGGATGGGAGTGCAGCTTCAGAAACTCTTTCACCCCACTGGAATCTATCCTAGGAATCCCAGTTTCATCCTGTGCTGCCTCCAGAAGTGCCAGTGCCTGCTCTCCCCACTGACCACTCACATCTCACCTCTTCTCTGTGAGGGGCAGGTCTGGGGTATCCACGTGGCATCCCACAACATCCTAGGAGTGAGGAAAACCCAAAAACCCCTGGAGACAGGACAGCTTGGCTCAGGAGTCCTGGCTCGCTTGTATATGATTTTTCTGTCCCTCATCTCCTGCTCCTGGGGAAATCAAGGGATTTAAAGCAACTCTCTGGGAGTGAAATCACTCCATAGAAAGCTTAGAAACTTCCCTCACATCCTTTATTCTTGTACGGACTTTTGAGTCATGATGTCCACGTGTTTTGAGGTTTTTAATGTGTTGCTTAATATTACAAAAAAAGAAAAAGAAAACAGACAAAAGAAAAAAGCAAAAGAACAGAAAAAAAGAAAAAGGAAGAAAAACAGAAAGAAGAAAAAAGAAGAAAAGAGAAAGAAGAAAAAAAAAAGAAGAAGCCCCCCTCTTTCCATTCCTTATTTTTTCACCCTGGAAAATGGTGCCACTTGTCTTAAAGGACAGTCCTGTCTCCAAGCTGGCTGGGAGGGTGAAAGGAGAAAAGAAGAAGAGGAGGAAAGCTCCGAAGCCAGCAACAAAGGACTGACCCAGCACATAACAACACCTTCAAAGTGAAAATGTTGTTTTGCAAAAACACGAGGGTTTCACTGGAAACCACCCGGGCTGGAGCTGCAAAGCTGTGTCAGGAGCCAGGCCAGCACTGGGAGGCTGCCAGGTCTGAGCACTTTGGGGCTGGCAGAGGGCCCCGAGCACGTGTAATCCAACCTGCTCCCCAAAACCACCCCTCTTCTGGATCACCATGTCTTTGGGGCAGCAATAACCTTCCTTTTCTTACCCCTCTTCCCTGGCCAGGTCTTGCCTGGGAACACTTTTATCCTCCCCAGCTGTTTTTCTCAGCTAAGTCTCACTCATCCCAAGAATGCACTTCAAAAACTAACCAGGCAGTTAATTTGGGTGGTTTGGGATCTGCTGTGATCGATCCAAAACGTGGTGACCTCTGGCATTTTTAATGGCTCCCTGGGTGGTTTATAATCTGTGTATATTTGGATACTGATGTCATGGTGACACGGGTAAATACACGGGGCCATGTATTGCTGGGCACAGCTCAGATGAGCGAGCTGGCTCCTTTTCCCCCTCTCCACATAGGCTGCTCCTGCTAATTTTGATCCTGTCAGATCACACAGACCCCAGAAGGGGCCAGGGGAGCCACGAGCCTGGTTGCACAGAATGCATTGCCTTGAGCCACCAGCCTCAGTTACTGCTGCCTGTGTTTTTGTTGGCAGTAGATGCTCAGCTGTGCTGCATTAGCTGGCTTGGTGATGCTTGATGCAGCTGGAACACGTCACCTTCTGTGCATTTCTCAGCAAAACAAGGTTTTGATGTAGTCCTGGTCTTGCAACAACTTCAATTTAATACGCCTATCCTCATACTCTGTACCAAAACACCTTCCATCCCCACTGCGGTGTAGCATCTTGCCTGGCATAAGCCCAGGAGCTACAGAGTTGTAATAAATTAGGAGAACTGAATGATAATAAGAAAATAGAGACCGCGATGTAGTGGAAGATTCCCTTTTTCCCCTGCCAGGGCCAGAGGGGCTTTCCTGGGGTGATGGCTTTGGAATAGGTAGCAGGGCAGGCAGTTGAAGGGAAAGAGAAACACGTCCCCACACCCCCACATCCCCACGCAGCTCAGGGAAGGAGCAAAGTGCAGGGAGATAAATCATCTCTTGCCAGCTGCATCCCTGGGGGGGTGGTGGGGAGCAGCAGGTGGAGGCTGGAGACTTCAGCGCAGCATTTCTCTGCCTCTATTTAATGCAGAGAGGTTGTGGGCAGGAGAGGAAATCCAGCAGGGCTCATAATTAATGTAAACACAGATCAGCCTGTGGTGTCCAGCTTGTATGCTCAGGTACCAGCCCCTTCCCCTGGCCCCATTCTCCTCCAGGCTCTGCTCTGACTTTCATCCCTTCACCCTTGCTCTGTGGGACGGAGTGAGGCTGCAGCCAAGAGAGGGTCATAGGAATCCTGGCACAGACGTGCTCCAAAAAAGCTCAGCCCAGCTGCCAGTAAGCAGGCTGCCACTGCAGAGCAAAGCGAGCCGGAGCCACAGGGCAGGGAGGCTGGGCTGCAGACAGAGCAGAGGAGCTGCAGCCCTCAGCAAGATTTAATTGGTTTTTTTTGGTGTTTATAACTGTTTTATGAAATAACATTGCAGGTGTGAGCAGCCAAGCTTTGGAAAGGACGCTGTGAACAGCTTCATGCAGCTTCTTGGACTTTCTCTTCACCAGCTGGAGTAAAAGAATTCCTCAGCAAAGTTTCTAAGCAGGTGTTGAGGCTGCAAAGGAATAATGGACAGTCAGATTACCCACCGCTCAGGAAAACATGGAAATGTTCCAAAGGGGGATGCCAAAGAAAGGCACTTGCCTGAAAATGTCGCACCGGTGAAGCAGAAGCCCTCCAAGGAGCTGAGGCCCATGCTGGGCGCCATCTTGCTGGGCCTCATCCTGTTCATTGCCGCGGTGGTGGCCTGGTGCTACTACACGGTGTCCCTGCGGAAGGCGGAGCGGCTGAAGACGGAGCTGATGGACCTGCGGGCGGACGGCTTCGTCATCCGCAACCAGCACGGGGAGGTGGTGTTCCGGCTGGCCTTCCGCTCGGGCAGCCTGGACCTGGAGTCGTGCTCCAAGGAGGGCGAGATCCTGAGCTGCTCGCGCTCGAGCCGGGGGCCGCTCAACTTCTTCATCCAGACGGTGAAGCCCAAGGACACGGTGATGTGCTACCGCGTGCGCTGGGAGGAGCTGGCGGCCGGCCCGGCCGTGGAGCACACCATGTTCTGGGAGGACGCCCACTGGTACGGGGGCTCGGAGATGAGCACCCAGCACTGGCCCATCCGCCTGGCCGGCTACCAGGAGCCCGTGCCCTACGTGACCAGCGACGTCTACTCCTTCCGCGACAGCTTTGGCGGCATCCTGGAGCGCTACTGGCTCTCCTCCAAGGTGGCGGCCATCAAGATCAACGACTCCGTGCCCTTCCACCTGGGCTTCAACGCCACCGAGCGCGCTCTCTTCTTCCAGGCCCGCTACAAGGACTCGCCCTACAAGCCCCCACCGGGCCAGCAGCCCTTCCCCGAGCTCAGCTACCGCGTCTGCGTGGGCTCCGACGTCACCTCCATCCACAAGTACATGGTGCGCAGGTACTTCAACAAGCCCTCCAAGATCCCTGCCGAGAACGCCTTCCGATACCCCATATGGTCCACCTGGGCCCTCTACAAGAATGATATCGACCAGGATAAACTCTTGCGATTTGCTGAAAAGATCAAGAAGTACCATTTTAACTGCAGCCACATTGAGATCGATGACATGTACACCCAAGCCTATGGGGACTTTGACTTTGACCCTGTCAAGTTCCCCAACGTAACAGAGATGTTTGCAAAGCTGAGGGAAGATGGGTTTAAGGTCACTCTGTGGATTCATCCTTTTATACACATAGATTCGCCCAATTATGAGGTGGGGATCGAGCGTCAGCTGTTCGTCAAGGAGCCGTCGGGGCGGCTGCCAGCCATGGTGGAGTGGTGGAACGGCATTGGGGCCATCCTGGACTTCACCAACCCAGCAGCCCGGGACTGGTTCCAGAGCCACCTGCGCCAGCTGCGGCACAAGTACGGCATCTCCTCCTTCAAGTTTGATGCGGGTGAGACCAGCTACCTGCCCAAGCAGTTCAGCACCTTCCGCCCGCTGTCGGACCCCAGCATCTGGTCCCGGCGCTACACGGAGATGGCCATCCCCTTCTACGAGCTGGCCGAGGTGCGGGTGGGCTACCAGTCACAGAACATCTCCTGCTTCTTCCGCATCATTGACCGCGACTCTGTCTGGGGCTACGAGCTTGGCCTCAAGTCCCTCATCCCCACAGTGCTCACCATCAGCATGCTGGGGTACCCCTTCATATCCGCTGACATGATAGGGGGCAATTTTTTCCCCAATAAGACCAATGGGGCGGTGGAGATCCCCGACCGGGAGCTGTACGTGCGCTGGCTGGAGCTGTCGGCCTTCATGCCCTCCATGCAGTTCTCCATCCCGCCCTGGCTCTACGACCAGGAGGTGGTGGAGATCGCGCAGAAGTTCACCGAGCTCCACGAGTCGCTGGTGGCCCCGCTGCTGCTGGAGCTGGCAGGGGAGGTCACCGACACGGGCGACCCCATCATCCGTCCCATCTGGTGGATCTCGCCCCGCGACGAGGCCACTCACCGGATTGACTCCCAGTTCCTCATCGGGGACACCCTCATGGTGGCCCCGGTGCTGGAGATGGGCAAGCAGGAGCGGGATGTCTACCTGCCAGCGGGCAAGTGGCGCAGCTACAAGGGGGAGCTGTTTGAGAAGACCCCAGTGCTGCTCACCGACTATCCCGTTGACCTGGACGAAGTTGCCTATTTCCTCTGGGTTTCCTAACAGGCTTCTTCATCAGCT
>VZTA01009786.1:0-16855 GCA_013398855.1 Mohoua ochrocephala
CGCTGGCAGATCCAGGCTGGGTTTGCCGGCTCCAGGGTATTATTTGGGGCAGTATTCCTGTAGAAAAACTTAGGACAACTTGCAAAGGACTTCACCACCTTACTGTGTCCCGGCCAGAGGCAGCTCGCCAACAGCTGCAGCAGCAGCAGCCGCAGAATCACGAGAGGATTTCAAGTGAAGGGCTCTTCCTCCCCTGGAAAGCAAATGCAGAGGGATACTCAGCTTGGAGAGAGCTGGTCGTGGTTTAAGTGGGACAGAGCTGGCAGAGGAGCAGTCTTTCCTCACTGCTCATTCACTGACAACTAAACTGGACTCATTCTCCTCCACTTCCAAAAGTCTGGGAGTACTGTAACAACATGTTGGTTGTTATAACCAGACACAAGCATAAGAAGTAATAAACCTCTCAACCTACTCCTGAGGTCTACAAGCTCATGTTTTTGCATTTCACTCTTTTTAATAAAAATTTGTGCTCTAATACTTCACAACTGGATCTTCTCTACCTTTCAAGTCAGTGGAGGCAGTGCCTATGTGTTGTCTCGAGCTGTGCACTTTTTGGATGGAAAGGTGTGAGAGATACTCAATGAGCTCTGCTGCCCATTGATCCAACTCCCCTGTGGTCTGTTCTGTAAGACAAATCTCCATTTCTTCAACTGGTAAAAAATTCTATTGGATCCTCCAGTCTTATTCCAGTTGGGAGCTCAGAGATTCCTACATGAAGTACCTTTGGTAAGTTTTCCATACCATGGTAGAAAAAAACCAGGACTTGTAACACTTTTCTAGGGAAATTGTACCAAAGTCTAGATTTGGCTTCTCCCTGTGGATGTTCTCCTGATTTCTCCCTCAGTCTTCTTTCTATCAGATGCTAAAGGCAGCAGTCCAACCTCGTGCTCAAAGCAGGGCAAGCTGTGAAGTAGCTGAGCAAATGCAGGGAAATGGAAACAGCTCTTATGACGGCAGTACTGGAAAAAGGGGATTTCCAACCAGAGGGCAGTACCGTTTCTCCTTTAATGACTGGACGTGGCACTCAGTGCCATGGTCTGGTTGACAAGGTGGTGGTTGATTAAAGGTGTGACTCGATGATCTTGGACATCTTTTCCAACCTAAATGATGCTGTGATTCTACTGAAAAAAAATGAGGTGTCACCAAAGCCTTTTCCTGAGTCTTCAGTCCCCATGGAAAAAGGAAATGAATAGCCAAAGAGACGCTAAGTAGATGGAGGGCTGCAGGTCTTCAGGGCAAAGTAAATCACAGCAGCAGAAGCCAAATGCACACAAGAAAACAAAATGCAAGAAAGAAATGTCGTTTGGACACGTGGATTGAGGAGATTTGCGTTCTTCTGGACTGTTCTCCTTCGAGGGCAGCAAAGATCCCATGGCCACAGGCAGGAACTGGAGGTGTCTGGGTGCTGGACATTCCACTCTCATTAACCTGTGTGACATCTCTGTTTTTGGGAGGTGTTCTGCTGACGTGAGCGAGGACAGAGAGGGAGTGTAGACGCCTCGAGGCCAGCGCACTCTGCATCAGCCAGGATGGTGATACATGCACGTCGCTCCTGACACGCCAAGTACGTTCATAGAGTCACAGAAAGAATCATGGAATGGTTTGGATTGGAAGGGACCTTAGGGATCATCCAGTTCCAACCCCCCTGTTATGACACCAAGCAAGGACACCTTCCACTAGACCAGGTTGCTCAAAGTCCAATCCAACCTGGCCCTGAACAGTTCCAGGGATGGGGCATTCACATGTTCACCTTTGCCAGGCGTTCAAATGAGTGTGAGCTTCAAAACACTGACCCAATCGGACCAAAGATTAGAGGTTCCCAGAAGAGGCAACAGCTGCTGCTTCTGTTCTTCCCCTGTGTCCCAGAAGCGATCCTAAAGCACCTCTGCTGTGCAGCTCTCCCTCAAGGAACATTTTCTGTGTGAAAAGTAGAATCTTTTTCCAGAGCCATATGAAAAGTATCAATTTTACGGAGAAAAGTGCAAGGAAAAGGTAAGGGTATAAAAGATTGACTACATTACCAAATCTCCCCAAGGACAGCAGATGTACATTATCCATTTTAAACTACTTTCCTCTGCAATGCTCCAAATGATGGCTTATGGCAATCCTTGAATTTTGGAGATAAATATGTTCAATCCATTCTTTCCTCACAAGGATCAACAGTTTTCTTAATATCATACAGCTCAGCTGAAAAAGCTGGTGTGGGATTTGGATATCTTTGGTTACATTAACTCCACCAGACCAAGTACCACAGTCCCTGTGCATGCAGAGCAGGTAACACTGAGGTGACAGAGGGGTCACCTCCTTGCCACCCATAAAGCAGCACCCTGCTACAAACACTGACAGCTGAGAGCTGTCAGGTTCCCTGTGGTTACTCTCACTCTTTCAGTTTCTTTCAGCTTTGGAGACCAAAAATCAGTATGTAATTTTCACTTTCTCACATGGCAAAACCTCTGAACTGCATAAGACAGAGGGGGTAAGCAACCATCACTGGAGGCTACAAGCCAGGTTTTGAGCCAGATAAGGGAGAAGGATGATAAAAAGCAGACCCTGTGGAGGCAGGATGGTGCTTTTATCACGGCAATTCTCCTCCCTTACACAACTGGCTCAGCTGTAAAACTCCCACCCCTCGCCCTTGGTGAAGGTGACATTCACACCTGAGGGTTTTCATCCCTTCTGATGGGCCGTAACGGGCTCAGCTGTACTGATGTGAGAGGCAGCTGTCATGTCTTAGAAGGGGTCATAAACCATCAAAGAGCCCTTGACGTGCCCCCAGATTCATTTCCGAGGCCTTCCACCAAAGGACTGAAAGCTCCCTCCTCTAGGGGAGGTACCTGGGTATTCTTACTCAGCCTGAGCATATTTTAACTCATTGGACTTTCTTTTTGGGGGTTTTTCCCCCCACCTCCCATGGACTAAGACTGTGACCAACACTTCAACCAACAGACATCAAAATTACAACAATCAAGTTTTGTCCCTGGATCCATGGGTGGTGAGGTCTTTCTACTCTTATCCTTTCTTTCTCTTTTTTTCCTTTATATCTTTTCTTAAGTGATATTTTAATGGATATATATGGAGATATATATTTATATATAAAATATGGAGATACATATAATATGGATATATATACCTATATGGAGATACATATAATATGGAGAGATATATATATGTGTGGATATATAAATTATATGCATATATAATATGGATATTATTAAAGATAATACTAACCAAAATGACTACATACCTCCTTTCCATTGCAACCAAATTGTTCTAAAATAAACCCATATATGTATATATTCTTATAAACACCAGTCATTCAGTGTTGTTTCATTCTAATCCACCCCAAGGGATCTATTAACAAGAACCTGGGCTACCCTTCCCTTCTGGTGTCTCACACTCTGCAGCAGTTCCTCAGGTAAAATGAAAGTGCCAGGGTATTAAAGCAACTCTGGAGCCTGAATTCTGAATTTGGGGAATTTTCTTTCCACCGTGCAGTGATAACAACACACTTCCTCATAAGCTATAGCAACACTCCTAACTGCACTTCAATTTCATGAACATTTGGGTCTGTACAGAAATTAATCCATGCTGTGGTTTCATACAGATACATTTTTAAGAGGATGAAATATATTTACTTATTAATACAACCTGCTTGTTAAGCCTCCTTTGATTTCTCTTCCTGGAAGATGTTTGTATATTAGGGCCAGGACTTCACCATGTATGTGGACTCCCAAGTGCTGTTGGGATTTGGCTGGTTTGAAGCTGCTCTGAGTTATGCTACCAAGGTGGTCTGAGGCGTGGAGCACATACCTTCGGAAAACAGGGATTGGCACTTGTTGAGTCCGGCTGAAGGGCAGCCCAACAGCCACCTACAGCTACTCAAAAGGTCAAGGACAACAAAGCCGAGCTCTTTGTGGCAGAGCCAGGCACTGTAACAAAGGGCAGCACCCACAGACTGGCTTGGGAGGTGCAGGTTGCATAGCAGGATAAAAATTGCCTCTAGGCAGGTACTACAGCACAGGGGCAGGTTGTTGGGAAATGAAAAATGATGGATTGCAGAGGTGACTCAAGGCTTAGTTGGATGAAAACACGGCTGAATTAGAGTCCTGTGGCCGATGTTGTCAAATAGCATTTCTTTGATCCTGTGGTAGATACATCTCCCATCTTCTCCCCACCCCACCCTGGCCTGCCACACTCAGATATTGCCTGGAAAATTATAACACAGTAAATGGCCAAATCCTCTGGTGCTGGGAGTTGTACTTTTAAGTCTTTCCATAGCCCAAAGTCATAGAAAACACACCACATACCTCAGAGGGCCAAGGAGAGGACACACTTCCAGAATCCTGGTTCAGCCTCCTCTGGGGAAAAGACAGCAACTAGATGAGACCCCGGCAGCTCGTCTTTCTCCCTAAGGAAAGGCTGATCTTTTTCAACAGTGTCTGGACCAATTTGGTTCCTCTGCTAGCCATCCCCACGCTTCAATAAATACAAGCTTTGCTAGTGCACGTTAGTTATGCCGAGGGTAATTAGCAGTTACGTCAACGTGATTTCCAGTTTGACTGCTGGCTGACTCCATATGGAAATGAGGCTGTTGATTGCAAGAGGAAATATGTCAGACCAGGCTTCAGAGGAAGAGCCTCGTTGCTCATGAGGAAGAGCAGCCCTTGTGCTCAGGGCTGTGCCTTTGGTCATCTCTGCTGGGCTTGGCACGCCCTGGAGCCCGTGGATGTGGCAAGGAAGGGAGGGCCAGCTGTGGGCAGTGGGCAACGCTGATCTTCCCTTCACCTCTGAAGGTGTCACTCAGAGCTCGCTGCCTCCAGCCAGAAAAGATGTGATAATGCTGTGTTGGAGGAGGTGGCAGACTCAAATCCTGGCCTAATTAAGAACATGTCCTAATTACAATAAGTTCACAAGAAACTAAGCCTTGAGGACAGACTAACGCAAACAAACAGCTGTAGGAACTCCCTCCTGGCTCACCCCATCTAAATGACTTGTAGTCCCAGGAGCTCTGGTTTTGGCTAAGCAGGATTTGCCCTGTTTAAGGGCTGGTTCTCCTACAGCGCTCCCTGTAGGGTCAATACAAGAGGAATATCCACATTTCCAGGGCACGGCTCACATCTGGAAGATGATGGGAATTACACTACAAAAGTGCTTATTCCTCTCTTATGACCATAAGGATTCACAGAAGGACAAGTTTTGATTTACACTTCCAACATTACTTGAGCTGAGTCCCACTTTATGTTGCCATCTCTAAATCCATGATGTCTGTATCACATTACTTAGCCAAAGCATAACAGAAAAATACAAAAGCCACCCTTTTCCAAAGCCCTTTCCTTCTGGGCAGACCTCCAATGCAAACAGCCTCTCCTCGCTCATTCTCATGGGCTTGATGTGTCAATCCAGCAGGAATTTCAGGGGAGTTTTGTAACCTGTGTGGGAGGATGTTTTCTTGAGAGCACAACAAACAAATAATCAGCATAGCAAGGAACAAGAGGGAAGGATGCACTTCATGCAATTCAGTCTGAGTGTTCTCAGACCAAGATGTTTGATGTGATTGCGGAAGACAACAGAGGGTAAGGAACAGAGCTTATTTTTCTTACTTCCTGGCAGGGTTGTCTGTGTGTTTTAGGTCTTACTCAAGCCCAGAAGAGCTGATAGCACTACAAGATCACCTGGTTTGAAGATGAGCTCATGCTGAACTGGCCATGGACTGGATGCCAATTTGGGTTCTTGAGAAGTGAAGTCAAAACTTCTTTGTGCAGGTGACTTGCTCTGAGTCAGACCTCCTGCTGAACCAAGTGCCAGCTCATGGATGCAGTGAAGCAAGTCAAAAGTCACCTTAGGCCTCCTCTGGGCTCCCTTTGTGATCCAGCCTTGCAACACTCCCCTTCCATCCCAAACAGGTGACCTCAGAGGGGACCTGTGATGCTTCCTTTGTGGCTTGGTTTTCTGCTTCGGATACCGTTTCATTTGACCTGGCCATTGCCAATGGGATGTGTGAGAAAATCCTGAGTCTGGATGCTATGGATACACAATTCCCTGCTCCTTTTCACTCAGAAAGATGCAGAGAACAAGATTGTGGTAAAAATGTACCTCTGTCCACAACAAGCATCTGTGGAAATTTTAGATGAGTATTCCCAGCACTAGATCAAGAAGATGTGATGAGTCTCTAAATGTGGTAAGCAAACCCAGCATTTCCTTTATTTTCTGGGATTCTGCACTGATGGGGTTCTCAAAGTGTTGTACACGGGCAGCATCTCACTTCCCAAGTAGGAGAGAGAGGAATGGGAACACGGAGGGGTGGATAGGTTTGCAGGGGTAACTGGGAACTGGATGAGAAAATCAGCCATAACAATGGGCAGATGCTTCAGTGATGAGCCAAGATTTCCCTCAAACTAAACCAGACAGGAACCCGCCAGGGAAAAGCAGAAACCTGCACGTAGCCAGCTCAGACCTCACCTCAGCCGGCTCTTGGACAATGAAGGGACTTCCCTAGAACACAACCTTCCCACCAGGGACCGACTGCCAGGGCCCAGCTCTCAGGGAGGGATATTTTCTGGGGCAGAGAAGGCAGCTGATGAGGTTAGGGAAGTGCTGGGCAGCAGTACCCACAGCCCAACTATGGCTCTAAGGAGAGGCTGTTTCATCCTGGAGAAGCAAAATCATCTGCTGCCACAAGTGAGGAAACCAGCCCAGCAAAACTGGTTTACAGGAGATGAATTTGAAATCCAGACTGGCTGATAAGGGGCAGATCCCATAACAATGAAATTTTGGAGGGCTTTTGAGGTGTTTGTAGCTGTTTAACCTCGGGGGTTAGACCACATCTGGTTGCCCTCACTGGAGCTCTTGGTTGCCTTGGTAGAAAAAGTCAGATTCACCAGTTCTGTTATAGGCTGTTGTGCCTGGACAAAGCAAGAGCAAACAGCACCAGCTTCATTTGGGTGTGGGGAACCCTAAACCAGAAGCACATCAACCTCGAGGTGGAGGTGCTGAACGCAAAGAGATGCACTTGATCCAGATGTCCAGTGGGAATCCTTGGAGACATCATGAAGCTCAAGATGGAGCCAATCTGGAGCAGTCTGATCCAGCACTGATGGTAGATCTGCTGCAAGGATCTCAACGATCTTAGAGGCCTTTTCCAACCTGAATGATTCCATGATTCTAAAAAAAGTACCTTTCCATGGTTACAGAGGTTGTGCAGAGGTTTCACCTCTGAGAATGGTGGGGAGAAGGAGTCGGTGAGTCAAGTCCGACCTCAAATGTCAAAAGGCAAATCTTTGTCCAACCATGGACATTTGGAAAAAAATGTGCAGAGTTATTCAAAATAATACCAAAATACAGGTCAATGTGAGCAAGGCTGGAGCAATAAGAAGATTGAAAGTACCAGGTTTAGCACTCAGTTTCTACGTCCTCATTCTTGTTTTTCAGTCAGCTGCAGATCAAAATCACAGAAATCAGCACAAAATGCAATGGTTGATACTTTTATGGTTTCTTGGTGGTAACAACTGTTTCTTATAAATACAGAGCTGTTATCATCAGCCCCAGCAGGGTATCCTGGGAGTTTGCACTACAGGAAACACAGTGCTGAGAACATGACCCTTTCTTTGCATACCATGCTCACACTTGTTCCTGAGTATTATAGAATAACAGAAGGGTTTGGATTGGAAGGGACCTTAAATATCCCCTCATTCCACCCCCCTGCCATGGGCAGGGACCCCTTCCACTAGACCTGGTTGCTCCAAGCCCCATCCAGTCTGGCCTTGGACACTTCCAGGGATCCAGGGGCAGCCACAGCTTCTCTGGGCAACCTGTGCCAGGCCCTCCCCACCCTCACAGGGAACAATTTCTTCCCAATATCCCACCTAACCCTGCCCTCTGGCAGGGGGAAGCCATTCCCCCTTGTCTTGTCCCTCCAGACCCTTGTCCCAAGTCCCTCTCCAGCTCTCCTGGAGCCCCTTTAGGCCCTGGAAGGGGCTCTAAGCTCTTCCTAGAGCCTTCTCTTCTCCAGGCTGAACACTCCCAGCTCTCTCAGCCTGGCTCCAGAGCAGAGGTGTTCCAGCCCTCCATCCATTCCCCGTGGGTGCATTATTTGGAAGGCACGTTGGGGTTAGTGGCACAAACTTGCCATTAAAATCCATGCAATTATTTGATAGCAACCTTTCAAAACATCGTTTTTCTGCAGGATTAAAACAGGGAACACCCCTCTTTATTGTAACCTAGGGCAACTGCTCAGACAGATTATTCCATTACAGAGCTCTTCTCTCCTAAAGATCACAGGTGCCCTGCAGCTATTTGGGCATTATCTGTCAGTGCTTTTACCGTGAAGTCTTCTGCTCATCTGAGATTCTTTCTCTGCATGTCATATTGTGTATTGAACTTTGGTTTTTACTCTTGGAAATCACTCAAACGTTCAGAAAACAGAAGAACAGGCTTAAAGATATTATTTACTCTCAAACTACTCCTTCATTCTCCAAATTATTTTCATTTAGCATCCATTCGGGCAGCTCATCTTTCAAAGGCTGCATGTTTTTTATCCTCAGTCATCCAAACAAATTAACCTGAAGAAACAACCTGTCCCCAAAGATAAGCAAATAGTACTTACTAAGGGCAGGTAAAAACTCACAGCTTTTATTGGTTTGTCTGCCAGAGACTCACTTTGCTGTAGAAGACAAATTTCTGTGTGTTGCAAACACTGCAATTAATATTTTTCAATTTCAGTTTTGCACTTAGTTGTAACAAAGTTAGATAATTTTACTGATAAGCTGCGACAAAAAATAATATGCTAGTATGGAGAATGTCTTTGTCTACCTTCTGCCTAGTGAAGTTCAAGGGCAAAACACACTAGGTATTATAAACTCCAGACTTTTTGTGGCCTGACTATGTTCTTTGAAGAAACCCCATCATGAAAGTCCCATGTTCCCAATCCCAAAGCTGCCAGGCTCTCAGGAACCTACACCAGCAATAAAACACAAGGCAATAAAGTTTTACTTTCAAAGAACCCCAATGATTTTTAGCACGTATATTTCACTCCATCCTACCCAGAGCACTGCAAAGACGTCACACGGAGAAGGAAAAGAGCCAGGCTGCCACATCATGTTCTGCACCGTGCTGAGATGGGGAAGAGGCTGGGGAAGAGGCTGTGCTGGAACCAGGGATGCTTTCTGGCCATTTTTTTTTAAGGAGAAGCAGAACAGGGTCAACAACCTTGGCGCAGGAAGGAGGTTGCCTGTGCTAGGTCACGCTCAGCAATCGCGCGCAGGAAGTGGCGTAACTCTTCCCCGTACGCAGCGGCTGCTGAGACCGCAGCACCCTGGTTTCAGTTGGGGACTGATACGAGCCCCATGAGGCAGCTGGATCCTTCCCTTGGAGCAGAAAAGCTCTTTATCTTTGCCCTGAGCCACTCGAGCCAGCAAGAGTTTCGCTGGCAAAGCACGATGGTGTGCACTCAACTTGTGAACACAGGCAAAATTCTTTATGAGAAATGTCAGGCTTGGTCTTCCTTTGGCTTGTCTCTGCTGCTACGAACAACACCCCGCCGGCTGCAGGATGGGAGCCAGGATTTCCTGAGCTCTGACCTCAGCTTCCACGGGGTCTTGCCAAAGGACCATTGCAAACTCCTAAATCCTCTGCCTCAGCCTCCCTACCTCGATATGACTGACACGAAACACTTGGGAGCTTGTGAGTGTCCCAAATGGCACAGCAGATTATCCTGGAAAAGAGATTTAGTCCATCACCAACTACCAGAAAGGTTCAATCCAGAGCACACCATTCCTGGCAGCTGCCCGTCCCTTCTGCTCACAAAAAATTATTTATTGTAGACTCCACCACATGCCTGGGCAGCACATCCTTACCCGCATTACCTAACTGCATTGGCTGCCCTTCCTGCCGGATTATTATTTTATTCCTATTGTAAATCCTAAATTGTTATTGAAATTGCTGAAAGGTGGATTTAACGTTCTGTCCATCAGCACATCGAGGAGGAGGAGGTCAGCATTATTATAAAATTAATTAGGTTGGAAAAGCCTTCTAAGATCACCGAGTCCAAACACGAACCCAGCACTGCCAACGCCACCACTAAACCACATCCCCGAGTGCCACCTTTACACGTCTTTCAAATCCCTCCAGGAATGGTGACTCCACCGCTGCCCTGGACAGCCTGTTCCAACACTTGACAACCCTTTCAGTGAATAAATTGTTGCTAATATCCAATCTAAACCTCCCCAGGCACAAATTGAGGCCATTTGCTGTACTACAATTGGTGATTCAGGACAGCTTTCAATAATTGAAAAGATTTTTTACGTGAGTCAGGCCACAGGGGAAATAACCCGCAAATTCACTCTTTATTTTAGGTCCTGAAATCTTCTCTTTCCCTTAGTCAATAATTCTATGACTACCCATCAGTTTTGTTCTTTACAGGTGTTTTGGAAGAGTTTTGAAATTCAGATTTGCAAATGCTTGCAGCTGAACACACGTGTACCTCTCCGCTTGACTCGTTCCTAATTTAAAATAAACGATCATGAGATCTCAAGGTCAAAGTTCTCTAAAGTGAAGGAAAGAAGCATCACTACAGGTCAGATAAATCTCAAGCTCTTCCTTGACCTCAGCTTCAGGATGTGGCATAAAGTAGAAACCAGGTCAGCTTCAAAGAGATGAGCCTCCTTGTGTTGAGCACGCTGGGACTAAATGAGAAAGGCCAAACACAGCTCAGACCTGATCTGGAGCAATGGAAAATCCCTTTTTAGGTGCTCTGACCATCATCATATGACCAGGAGGATCTCTGATGTGCTGCTCAGCGCATGGGGTGGTTATTGATGGGGACATCTACAAAGCTGAGAGTACCCAGGAGCAGGAGATGCCTTCACCTCGCCTGTCTCAGGGACTCCTTTGCAATACTTAAAAACAGCTTCTAGAAATTGACTTGGGGAACTTGAGCAGGGTAAGAAATGCTTTCACATAAGAAAGAGGGGAAGTCATGCTTGTCTTTAGAAATAAGAGGTTGGAAGGAAAAGATGGACCCTGGAGCCTATAAACCTGGGAGGATGAGCTTCATTTAATTCCAGAACAACTGCTGAGGCCACCTTTCTGCAAGCGCCTGTAAAGTAGCAGGGGAGAGGGGCTTTGTAAAGACCAGATTTTCTCAGGCCAGTCCGATTTCCTCTTGTGAGCTGGTAGCAGACCTTGTGGGTAAGGGAGAGACAGATGATTTCAGAACCCTTCTTTTTACAAAGACTTTGGGTGATGTCTCCCATGGCAGTATTTGAGAGACCAGAGGCTGACACAACGCGTTGGGATACCTGTGGGAAGTGATGGGAAGTGCTCCCAGGGAACTGCCTTTAATGGTCCACACCAGAATGGAAGAACATGGGTTTCCACAGAGTCTCCCGAGGTCCTGTTCAATGCCTTCATTGGTAGCTAAGCTGATGGAGGAGACCATATCCTTGTTAAATTCACATTCTGTTCCAAGCAGGAAAGGAGTTCAATGACATGGGGGAGCAGGATTAATATTTAACAGGATCAAAACAATTTAGAGAGATATTCTAGGTGGAAAAATACCACCTTGGAATTCATAAGCGTGGTAGGAGAGCTTTCAAGATACAATTGTTCCACTTCATCCCTGCTCCACTTCCACCATGAGAGTTAACAAAGATCTGAGACGTGGAATGGATTGGATTGGGACAGAGATAGTCAGAGCAGTCTGGGCAGACACTGGAGGGCAGAGCACAAGACCAGTATGGGAGATATCAGAACTAATCTGAAAGTTACGGCGCCTGAAGCTGTGGGTGTCAGGTGGTGATGTGGCAGTGCTGAATCCTGCAGTCCCCCATGGCACAGAACACAATGGCACCAGGATATGGCATCTGGCATGAGATTCCTCAGAGATTCAAACAACATCCCCAATATCCAGCAAAGGCCCAGCTGGAGTGGCAGACTGAGTTAATACAGTTTGGGTCAGACATTAGGAAGGTTTCCCCAACTTTCTGCCTGCTGGAACAGGCTCTCTGGGAAGGGAGGAGGTGACTGCATCACAGGACACCTTCCACATAAACCTCAAACATGATTACTTCTGGGCTTTCATTGGGAAAAGCATGGGATGACCTTTGAGGTCAGCCACGAGCCACAGAATCACAAAATAACAGAATCACAGAATGGTTTGGGTTTCAAGGCACCTTAAAGATCATCCCCATGGGCAGGGACCTAAACCAGGTTGCTCCAAGCCCTGTCCAGCTTGGCCTTGAACACTTCCAGGGATGGGGCAGCCACAGCTTCTCTGGGCAAACATTCCTCTTATCTCTAATCTTACGATTGTGCTTGAGCTTGCTGCTGATTTACTGTGTGCCTGAGATCAAATTACTCAGATTTTTGGAGTTGTTTTCCTCCCAGCACTAAGTCATAAAACTGAATCTTGCTCAGTTACCCTGAAAATTTCTGTCTAGTGAAAATGTGCCCTGGAGGTGTGAAAGACTCCAACAACTGCTTGATTAAACAACATTTGATTTGCTTCTGACCAACATCCTTCCAAAATGTTAGAAAGAGCACGATTAATCCCTGCCAGATTCTTTCATTTTAATGCCTCTGCAGCTGCCATCACATCCCTGCAGATCTGATCTTCAGCTGAGGGGAGTGAAGGTGATGGAGACATTTTTTGCTGTCCCTGAACCCTCTGGGGAATGCTCAGCAATGAAGGACCATTCTGAGTCAGAACTTTCTTCTTTCATTCTACCCAGTCTTTTAAGTGTCTGGATCTGCCAGAGACACCAATCCCTGGAGCCACTTTCACATCTCTTTCCTTTGAACAAAGACTGTGGTGTTCAGTCCGTGGTGGGTGAGTGTGACACTCTATTTGTGGGTAGGTGCCCCTATTCAAGTCCTCCTTTGAAATCACCAATTCAGGAGTCATCAAAGTTTGACTTGGACATTTAAAAAAAGACGGATCCGTAACTGGAGGGAGCAGAGGCCTCAGCTGGACACAGTTTTTGGAAATACTATTCTTATATGCCAGAGGCCTCCAGTACATTCCTCTTGTTGCAGAGGGCAAGACAAAAATAAACGGGAGCCAATGATTCAGCATTTATTTCTAATCCCTTGTTTAAAATTAAATCCATTTAAATGAAAAGGGGAAATGAGAAATAGAAAGGACAAAAGTTCAGGAAGGGCAAGGAGGGGCAAGAGCAGCCTTGGGGAAACAATAAGGAACAAGATCAGGAAGTAGTTGCACTTTGTCCATGTTCTGAGGAAGTAAAGAAGCAACATAGGTCATACAAAAACCACAGGGAAGACCTTCAGGAAGGAGGTTTTGGAGGCAGAAACAAGGGTGGGTGCCATGATCAAAAGCAGAGTCAGAGTAACTCAGCCATTGGGAAAGAAAGCTTTCCATGGACACACGGGATGGGATCGCTCAGGAGATAATGTGTGGGCCACACTTATTTCCCTCTCTACCCTCTCTACCCTTGAAAATATTTAACAATGGCAATTGTGAAAGGAATGGATCAGAATGAAGGCAAGGTCACAGCTTGGGTGTCCAGGCAGGACGGTGTGGACTCCGTATTCCCTGAATTATCCGTGATCCCACTTGGGTGAGGGACAACATTGCAGGGCGCACTGTACATAGGCTGAGTGTAACATACTCTGCTGATATTTGGCACTCAGACCCAGAGAGGTTGCAAGAATTGGCAGTCCCTGCACAGCAGCACTTGTTGGATACCTCCAGTCCTGGGTGGCCTCCCCCCATGGTGATTAAAGTTCCCTGGGGCAGGGATGAGCACATCCATGACGGAGGGGAGGTTCGGAAGATGCTGAAATTTGAAAAGCAGAGACTCACAGAGGAGCAGAAGGGAAGGAACCCCAAAACTCTGCAGAGGCTGGAGTGACTGGGAGGAAACCACTACGTGTGTGTTAGGTGGTCTCTCAGGACACGGGGAAGTGGATGGTTGCAAAGCACTTGCAGGGCAGAGGGTGTAAATCATCTTACTGCAGAGACCTTAGAGCCCCTTCCAGTACCTAAAGTGGGCTCACGGGAAGGCTGGAGAGGGACCTTTTGCATTAAAAAGCAGTGATAGGACAAGGATTTAAGCTGAAGGAGGGTAGATTTAGATTAGATACAAGCAAGAAGCTCTTGCCTGTGAGGGTGGGAAGGCCCTGGCACAGGGTGCCCAGAGAAGCTGTGGCTGCCCCTGGATCCCTGGAAATGTCCAAGGCCAGTCTGGATGGGGCTTGGAGCACCCTGGGCTAGTGGAAGGTGTTCCTGCCCATGGCAGGGGATTGGAATCAGATGGGCTTTAAGGTCCCTTCCAACCCAAACCAGTTTATGATTCTATGATCTCCACAAAGCATGGCCCAGAGTTACTGATGTGTTACTGGTGTTACTGGTGCGAATAGGGCTGATCTGCTGCTGCTGGGAGGATTTTTGCAGCTGCCCCAATAATGGAGATTCAGGCTGCTGATCCCACACTTCCGTGGTGGGGGTTGAAGAAAGGGACTAATTTCTTTTTTGGTTCCTGGAAAGGGTGAAGGGCACGGAAGGGCTATTTTCTTTTCAGAAGAGAGACACTGCTTATGCACATCTCTTTGAGGAATCGTAGAATCACAGAATGGTTTGGGTTGGAAGGGACCTTGAAGATCACCTGGTTACAACTCCTCTGCCATGGGCAGGGACACCTTCCACTAGACCAGGTTGTTTCAAGCCCTGTTCAACCTGGCCTTGAACATTTCCAGGGATGGGACAGCCACAGCTTCTCTGGGCAACCTGTGCCTCACTACCTTCACAGTAAAGAACTTTTTTTTGAATACCTGATCTAACCCTGTCCTCTGACGTTTTCCCCCTTGTCCTGTCACTCCATGCTCTTGTAAAGGGCTCCTCTCCACATGTTGCCCAGGGAGGAGGGGGATGATGAGGAGGAGGAAAATGGCATCGCAGCCATCCATTTTCTGCAGACATTCCTAGAAATTGTCCTCACAGCACCACCAGCAGCACCAAGTGCCATTTCACAGCGGGAGCCCTTACGCACAGGGAGAAGGAGAAGGGGTTTGCAATTTAATCCCCTAAATGTCTCACACCCCAGTGATTCCCAAAGCAGGCCTCAAAGCCGACCACGTCCAGGTATTACAGCCCCGTAATGGAGACGAGCCTCTGACCAACTGACAGGACACCACGCAGCAACTTGTGCATGGGGGGAGAGGGGGACTTTGACAGCATTTGTCAAACACATAGTCCCTGCAGCCTCACCTCAGGAGGGCTCCCACTCTGAAACCTGAATTCCTGTTGATGATCAATGGGCAACACGACTCCCCAGAGCAAATACCGGCCAAGGATGGGAAGTGGAGGGAAGTTTCCTTTCCTGCGTTTTCTTGCGCTGGAAGGAGCTTTTGTCATGAACGGGAAACTTGGTGACTGGGACCACGTGGGGTCACCAGCACAAATGCTCACCAGGCGAAAGTGAAAAGCAGAAGTTGAGAAGGTCAGATTTCTTACAGGTGAATTTCTCCTTTTAGAAAGATGCCCAGGTGCAGCCAGGGCCCAGGAGCAGGATGGTGCTTCGGTCAGGTGTTCTGAGCTGCCCAGCACTGGCACTGGGAGAGCAGCTCACAGGCATCGTTCCCAGTCACTCCCAACAAGGCAGAACACTGCTTGCTGTGGGGTGAGGTCAGGAGGGGGCTTTTCCAGGGTGCTCCAAATCCCTAATCCCTCTTGGGAGCAACCTCAGTGCGATCCTGTCCCTTTGAGGGAACACCACCACAGGGAGAGAGCAGCGATTTTATGTGGGCACTTGTTGGAATGGGTGGCAGCAGGGGGGCCCAAAAGACCAAGGGACCATGTGAAGGCAGATGTTTAGTCCTGCTGCTTATGGCAGCCCAGAAACCTTGGTAAAAACCAGGAAAACAGCCAACAAAACAAGTTACTGCATCAGACAAGTGGCAAACGCAGTGAGTCTATGTCAGGAGTGAACCTGTGCCCCTTAAACTCACTGAATGGTTCCGTACCTGGGGTAATGTCATACAGAACCAGCTCCAGAGGCACCATATAAATAGAGAAAATGTCCCAGGTGGGACACTGGGTGCACCTTGTGGGTGCAGAGGATGTGTTATCACACAAATGCTGAGCTCTGTCCCTAGGCTGAACTCAACCCAAAGCAAAACCAACTCAGCTGGACTGCCCCGTGCTCCATAGCCTTGGAAGGAACAGGTGACCACTGACACAGCCAGTGTACAAGCTGGTCTCCCTGGCTTTTAGGGCCAGTTACAGGTTGATTTAACCTTTACTGAGCGCTCCAGGTACAGGAGAACGTGAAGCCAGCGGGGGTGCTGGGGGTATCCATAGGCATGGCATTCCATGGCGTTGATTTCCACTGTGTGAAAACTTTGAGATTTGGTAGGAACCTTAAGCACTGATTTGCTCTTTCCAGGCCTCGATTTATACTTCAGGTGTTTGGTTTGGCTGGTGACTGGGGCCACGTAGCCAGGCTGAAGCAGCCCTTGCCACGTGACCGTCTGTCCAGGAGTCTGTCAGCTCGTAGGGCGCTGCAGAACCAGTTTTCAACCAGCTCCTTCTCAAACAGCAAATCTGAAAGAAATAAATTAAAAAANAAAAAAAAAAAAAAAAGGAGCAGCTGCACTTGTTTTTGCTGCAGGAAGTTCTCTGATGGGGAGAAAACTTCCTTTTGAAAACAAGGCATTTGTTAGCACTTCTTGTTCTTCGCTTCGCAGTTGCCTTTGGGTCGTTGCAGTATCGCAGCCTTTTTGCACCCATCATCCAGCCTGCTGTTGCCCCAGTGGACAATAATCCCCCCAGGAGTTCCAGGGGCCTCCACTTCTCAGCAACAAAATACGACACTTTTTTTTTCCTTTCAGTCTTTTTTTT
>VZTA01009786.1:16871-48586 GCA_013398855.1 Mohoua ochrocephala
TGCCTCTGGCCTCCTGGGTGAGCCATTTTGCCTATGTCTCTTTCTCCTCACCCAAATCCCTCCTGCTGGCAGTAATTTTTAGCTGTTGAGGTCAAGATCTAATATCAGCTAATATTTTATCTCCTGTTTCCAAAGCAGCCCTTCATAGCAGACAGACAAACCTATTTCCTCATTGCAATGATTTTTCATGTACCCTAAACCTGCTATCATCCCCACTTTGCTGAGGATATTCCTTCCCCTCCCCAATCCTGGCTGAACTCTCTTTTTGGCCTCTACTTTGGCCACACGTTTGAAAGTGCCACCAGAAAGGATCAGTTTGGGTGTCTCTGATGCAAATTTATCACCTTGGGCTAAAATGCCTGGGCTGTTTTCCAGCTCTCCCCACCTGTGGCATCACCACCGTCAGCTCAAGAATAACAAAAATCCAGCACTGAACATTCTTTGCAACTAATTACGAGCTGAGCAAACACCAGCTCTGACAGTGACCTGTAAGAGAAAGATCTGGAGGTGTAAAACTCCAAAGCATAATTATTTATGGGCAACCTGGTCTAGTGGAAGGTGTCCCTGCTCATGGTGAGAGGTTGGAACTAGAGGATTTTAAGGTCCCTTCCAACAGAGACCATTCTATGGCTCTGTGATTTCACAGCATGGCAGAATTAAGGTTTCTGTTGTTGTAAGGTTTCCATCAAACATTTAACCTGGCAGCATGGGAATGGTGCGTGGGAATGACTTGCTGATGGCTCTCTGTGGAAATTCCTTAAGCTGCATCCGTGACTACACCTGCTCCATGGTTTACACAAAAGCTGCTGTGCTGGGACCAGAGGAAGGGTCCTTCTTCCATTACCTGAGAAACATCACTTCTGATCATCTAGGCTGGCATTGTCAGCTCGTGTCTTCTCCTGACACCCGGCCTTCCCCCAGAAACCCAGAGGCACCACACAGATCCTCCTGCCCTGTCTCCTGCCAAGGGATCAATGCAGTTTTCCATGACTGGCATCGTCGAGCTACCAAAATGCTCTGAAATTTCTCTGCAGGAGAGACAGCACTGAGAAAAACAGCAAGTTAACCTGTATTCTATGAGGTTGGCACAGAGACACAGCCCTGCGCTGGCCAAAGCAGCAAGTCCTGGCATTTCCCAGCTCCATGACCTGCACTGGGAGAACCACAATGACTGAGGCTTGTACTGACACGGGCAGAGCTCCGGCAGCAAGAGCTGTTATTGAACTAAACTCCTGGCAGCTGCTGGTGAAGAGGTCGACTTTGTGTCAAAAATCTCTCAGGAGCAGTAGAAAATGGAAGAAATTTACAGGATGCATTTGTTTCCGAATATGCCGGGAAATTATCCTGATCTGCAGCTGACAAATGCTTGGGGGAAGTTTTCCCCAGAGATGTGGATGGGCTGAAGGTGGGTTGTGGCCAAGGCAGCCCCATGGGAGAGCTCAGGGTGTAAACGGAGCCAAGCCCAGCGCGCGAGGCAAGGAGGGGAATCCTCCATATCTCCAGGGGCAAAGGGGGAAATGACTATTTCGGCTGCTCATCTTCATAAAGGAGAAAACCTCCATGTCCCAGAGCAGCTGGTTTGGAGACCAGCCTTGTCTGTGGGTGGTGTGGCTTCCCTGAGCGTGTGCTGCACACTCCCCGAGGTGCACAGACCGGCAGCACCGCCAACGCTGAGCACAGACAGCGTGGTCATCCCCCCATGGCCATCCTTCCATAGTCATCCCCCCAGGGTCATCCCCCCATGGTCATCCTTCCATGGTCATCCCCCCAGGGTCACCCCCCCATGGTCATCCTTCCATGGTCATCCCCCCAGGGTCATCCCTCCATGGTTATTCCCCCATGGTCATCCCTCCATGGTTATTCCCCCCTGGTCACCCCCTCATGGTCATACTCCCATGGTCACCCCTTCACAGTCATCTCCCCATGGTCATCCTTCCAAGGGCAGTCTGGGGCCCTGTCCCCTTCCTGCCTCCTCGTGCCTCCCCCATCTTTGCCCCCAGACCCCCAGTCTCTCCTGTTAACCCATCCCAGGGGGGTCATGGCTCCTGGCAGGGTGGTGGCAGAGGGATGCCCCGCCCCATGAGCTGTCCCCGCTGTCCCCAGGAGCAATGCCACCCCAGGAGCTTTCCCCGCTGTCCCCAAGAGCAGTGCCACCTCCTCGGCAGAGCCAATGGTGCGCAAAGTCTCCAGCCAGCCCTGCCGGCCACGACCCTGCATTATGGGGTGCCCCTGAACCCCATTTCAGCCCCCATGTCAGCTCCCCCGCAGTGAGAGGCACTGCAGAGAGAGGACACAGACCCGAGTGTGTCCCTGGAGAGCCCAGCATCACTTCTTCTCCTTCCCTGTGGCTTCCACCCACGGCCCTTCGCTGGCGCCCTGCCCAGCCCGAGGGGGGGAAGGTGTCCCCTTTCTTCAGCTCAGAGCCGCTCTGGGTGTCTCTGCACACTGTCCCCTCGCTGCCACAGCAGCTCTGGCGATGCCAGCAGTGCCAGCCCAGCCCCGTGCACACGGTTCTGCTTCCCTCTAGTGACAGCACGGCCTCACATCAGCAGGATGACTGCTCTTCCCTGGAGCCTGGGGAAACGGGACCATTGGGATTGGAGCCCTCACTTCAAGCCCCATGGATGGGGGGTGGGAGCATCTCCATCCCCACTGAGTTGTGTAGAGCTTGACATGAAAGATTTTGTGTCCACATGAACAATCGATCTTCATTTCTCTGTCCATGTCCTCTGCCTGCACCTCTCACGGGCATTCCCTTCCCCAGCATAGTGCTGGGATGCTTGAGACCCTTGGGAAGGTGAACTGGGAAAGGCTGATTTGGAGAGGAGCTGCACAGGGAGGGGGCAGTTGGTGGGAGAGGTGACCCCTTCCCACAGACACATGAGCCCAGCTCCAAAGTCCTTCCAGCATTCATGCCCCTCATCCTCACGGAGCAGCGATGAGGGGGTGGGTGAGGATGGAACAGGGACAGAGCTGGACTCCAGTCTAGTGGCTGGAGCGCTCAGCTGGGGAAAAAGCAGGCTCAAATCCCTTCGTTTTCTGATAAAACGCCCAAAGCTCATGGGCAAATAATGGTTCATTGCTCTTCTGGCTCCTCTGCACAGGGTCTCTCTCACGGTGGCCAGAAGCAGCCGTGTCCTAATAATAAATCCGTGCTTTTTGCAAGATGTGATCACTTATGTCTCACTACAGATTTTTTTTTTTATTACCAAAGATTCTGTACACAAAACATTTTCTTCAAGAAACCTGTTTCTCTCCACAACTTTTCCAGGCTCTCCTCATCACAATTATAACAGCTAGACTGCTCCTCGAGGAGCTTTGAGTGTACTTTCTATTAAACTTCAGCCACCCTCCAATGTTGTTCCATGACCCAAACCGTGATCCCAACATCTACTGGCTGTGATGCTGCAAGTGCCTCATCCCACGCCCCAAAAATGTGATTTGGAGCTTAGAGGGCTTTTGCATCCTGGTCCCTGGGACCCACCACCCATCCCATGGCAGTGCCCAATATCACCTCCTCTGCCCAGCTTAACATTTTCAGCCCACTTCCCCTTGCCTGAGACTCCTTGTCCTCCCATCGCTCGGGGACCGGCAGCCAGCTTTGGAGGAGCATCTCCAGGTGCTCCATGTCCCCACGGCAGCCCGGCAGCCGCTTTGCTGGGTGGACACATTGATGGATCATCGCTCCAGGTGCCTCTGGCAGCCGAGCCCCACCACCATGGCTTGTTAATTCTGATTTATCCACTCATTGATTGACCCCCCAACTTCTGGTCAGTCCTGCATGTTTATTCACCAGGGGGAAACTTCCCTTTGCCTCATAATTGATTGTTTCGGTCTCTGCCGTTTTCTGCTTCATCACTGCCTTGTTTCGGGAAAAGGGGTTTTTTGGGGAGGTGATTCATTGCTCTGTGGATTTTCCTGCATACTCAGTTCTTCGGCTGCCCCATCCTCTCCCCCTTGCTGCTGCTTCTCCCGATTCAGCCAGTCCCCAGAGCAAATTGATTCACCATTGAGGTTTATTTTTGGCTTCCAGCTGTCGTGCTCCTCGCAGCTGCCTCGAGCTGGTGTGTTCCTCTCTGCTCCCCTAGAGTCTCTCCTCCTCCTCATTTTCCTCCTGCTGCTACTCCTGGCTATATTCCTCCATCCTATTCCCCTGCTGCCTTCTCCATGCAATGTTTGGATACTTTTAATGGTCTAAGTGTGCCCCACTGATGACAACCAGAAGCTGAAGGGCAGCAGGAGTGCAGGGGAGGTTTTGCACAGCACAGATCTGAAGGCAGGATGTGTGGGGTGAGCAGGGCTTCAGGGTAAGGTGCCACCAGCCTCTGGGCACCAGGCTGAAGGGCAGCCACCCGTTCCCTGATCCAGGCTGAGCACACAAGACAGCGGGATCAAGCCTATCCCTTCATTCCTCCTTGTTCAGAAGGAATAAAATTCAGTAGCTGTGATTTACCTGAGGTGATGCCACAAGCACAGGGTGTCCTGGGTGCTCGGGTGGCTTTAACCACTGGTCCCCACCAGATCCAAAGGAGCTGCTGTCTGGGAGTCAGTGAAGCCACAGAGAAGTGGAGGGGGGGGATTTAGGCAGCTTGATGCCAACTGCAGCACCTAAAGCCAAGCCCTGGCTCTGTAAATCCCCCAGCTCAGCTGTTATTTAACCCTGGAGGCACCTCAGTTCTGCAATGCCCTCGGCACAAGGGGGATGCTGGCCAGGCAGAGGCTGTGTCCCAGGGAGCTTGCCCTGATCCTTCCCTTGTGTCAAACCCTCCTGGATGTACAAACTCCTGTGGGCTCTCAGCAGAGGGGTTTAGTCCCTGGGTGCTCTCCAGGCCACCCACCACAGGAACCAAGGACTGGGGTCTCTTGGAGGACACAGGACACGGTGGTGGCAGGCAGAGATCCGCCCTCCTCATTTGGGTAACACACTGAGCTCAGCTTTACCCTCTGAGAGTTTTTCTCCAACTTTTCCTCACTTCTGGGGCTCTCCTTTGAAATCCTCCCCATTTTCCAGCATGGACCCTGAGCCTGGGCACAGCATCCCCGTGCCTTTTCCCACATGCTCTCCCTGCCCGGTTTGGCATTCACTCACAATAGCCCTTAGCTCAGGTGGTGTTTGTGTCTCCCATTTGGGTGATTATTGACCCAAAACCTGTGTTTTAGGGATTTTCCATTTCCCGAGTCCAGGCGCTCTGGCCTTGGATCTCATCCCAGACCATGCCAAGCTCAGGTTTACACAGCTGCAGGCACCAGGCAATTCATCTCACCAGTGACTTGTTTTCCCCTCAGTTTTGCTCAACAAACAGTTTCTGGTGCAATTCCAGTTCCTTCTGGGGCTGGATGAAATAGCTGGGAGCACAGAGCCAAGCCCAAGTGGACACTGCTAGGAGCAAACCTTTACTCACCCTGTTTGCAGTCACATTGGTTCTGTGCTGGGTTTAATGTGGGCCACGGGGACGTTTGCAGCCTTATCATGAGAATACAGAAACAGAGTCACAGAATGGTTTGGGGTGGAAGGGACCTTAGAAACCATCTTATTCCAACTCCCAGACCATTTAGGGCTAAGCTGAGCACCTTCTGGAAACCTGAACGGGTTACAAAACATGTTCTCAGGCGTGAAATCCTGTAAAAATAAATGTTGCACTATCACAGCTTGCTGCAGTCCAGCCTCAACCAGGCACAAATTCCACCAACTTCTGCCTTCCCCTCGCCCAAGACTCTGCACGTCTGGTTTTTCCCCACTAGGTCGCAGCATTAACTTCTATTTTCCTCTCCTTACCAAACCAGTAGACCGGGGACTTTTTTCAGTAGGCAGCTCTGCCTTGTCACCCCTCCGTCCCCTCCTGGCTCCTGCTCGGGGTTCCCGGGGGCTGTGGTGACTCAGTGCGGGGTGGCCGGAGCGTCCCTTGGGGTCCCTGCAGAAGGGCCTCGGCTCCTATTTGCATCTGAGCTCGCCTTGCTCATATTCATTGTGAAATTAAAAGTGAAAAAAATAGTAATCACTAATTACATCGCCAGCGCGAAACCTGGAGGAAGGGGACAATGAAGGACCACCAACGCACTCCTTATCTCTCCTCCCAGACAGCTCTTTCCCCCGGTGTCGATGGCGATGACTGAGAAGTTGTCCCTGCTGATTTACAGCGTCACCCTCGTGAACTGGCACGTAGGAAGGTTTCTAGCATGGAAAACACGAACGGTGTATCCAACTCCTTCCCCTGGCCCAACCCTGCTGCCACCCCTGCCAGGGCAGGATAGGATGCTCAGGACCTTCTCTCCTGGATGGGGCTGGGTCTAGCAGGGAACCCGGACCAATTGCCCCCTCCAGGGTTTCACATCTCCCCGGTTCAGCAGCCTGGAGGTGTCTGGTGCGGGGGGAGTTGTAAAGCTGCCGTCTGGACCCCTCCACATGGACAGAAAGCCACCAGCGTGGGAGACGGGGCTGGGTCCCGTGGGAGATGCTGGTGCTGGTGACTCACCCCCCACAGGTGTGCCCACGGACGCTCTGGCTGCTGCCCTGGTTTTGGGGGAGCACGGCGGGGTTTGAAGGAGGGTTTCTGTGCTTTCACTATGAGCAAATGGTGCCAGCAGTGGGGAGAAAGCCTTGCACTGCCCTGAGGAGCTGATGGTGAGCTAAGAACTGGCTACAAACACATGAAAGGTGGGTGTAGAGACACAGCTGAACTCTCCGTCGTGCTGCTCTGTGACAGAAGGCACCACTGGCAAACTGGGACATGGGAGGCTCAGGCTGGATGTAAAAATCTCTCCTTGGGAAAACAGTGCTGCCCTGGGCCAGAGACCCCCTGAGCTGTACCCCCGTACTTCGGGGATTTAGGACTTGGCCGGACCTTGGCTGACAGCCTGGCTGCAATCCTGCACAGAGTGGGAGGCTGGACTTGGGATGTTCCTCGGACCCAACATTTCTATGCAAGTTTGATTCAAAATAATTGGTTTTCCTGCCTCTGTGTGTCCTCGAGCTGCTTTTGTGCTGTCTCTGCAGCCCTGAGCTCTCCAGCTTATGAAATATCGGTGTTTCCAACAGCAACAGTGATGCAGAGCTCCAGAGGTGGAGGAAGCAGCGAGGAGGAGCACAGGAATCCCCTGCGGCAGCAGGAAATGCCTGGACAGATGGGTGCCAGGTCCCCTTCGGAGCCATCCAGGCATTGTTCCATGGTGAATTACCATTCCTCCTGCTCCCAAGTCCTCCTCAGCTCCCTCCTACTCAAACCCACCCCCCAGGGGCCTTATGAGGTCTCAGCTCACTGGTGCTGTGCTCATCTCCCCAGCTCCTGTCCTGCATTTGGGATAGATGCCTTGCAAATTCACCAGCCTCCGGCTAACGCAGCCTCACAACTCCTCTCCTCATTTCCCCACTGCTTCCCTCTGCCAAAGCCAAGTGCACGGTGCTGAGGCTGGAGGGGGTTTTGCAGATGTGGGATACGGTCACTCAAAACCTGCCTGGCCAAAACTCTGCAGCAGAAATAAAAGGTGGATGTGCTGGAAGCTCCAGCTTGGAGGGAGCCCAGGACACGTGTCCTCGTGCGGATGGATCCGGCTGTGCCCAGGGCAGCTGAGAGCACACAGTGTTCAGCACTGCTGTTCCCAAGGGCTCCAGGGGCTGGATCATCTCAAGAGGAGCGCTGCAGCCTCACTCAGAGCTTTCCTGGCGTTTAACCAAGTCCCACAAGTACAAGCTATTCCCAACACAACAAACACACGCTCGGTACCGCTGGCTTCCCTCTGCCCTCCCACTCCTCCCGTGGTCTGTTCTGCTTCCCCAAACACAATTCCTCCATGGCTGCCTCTGCTAAAGCAACGATGGACCCAAGCCCTGAGCACCCCAGGTAATCCCCAGGTTTTTCTATCCCAGATCCAGCTTCTCTGTGCTGCCCGTGCTCTGTGATGGGGTTCACGGGAGCCACAGAGGGTAGGAGAGGTGAAGAGATCTCCACATCGCTCACGAGTACTTTGGCTTGAATGATGTCCTGTTCTTTCCTTCCAGACCTGTGGCTTTTTACCTGCAGTGACCTTCCCTGACTCGTTGTTTACCTTGAGAGAAAGGGAACATTTGCTGCCTAGTGGAGCTCAGCTACAGCTTTTCAGTCAGCGATCAAAACACTCGAAAGCTAAGAGCAGCATTTGAATTTAAAAATCATAATTACAGCGCCCAAGAGGCAGAAGTTGGAAGAGGGCAATGAACAAAGCAGGGGGTTGGAAGAAAACAAAGAAAGGCATGAGAGGAATCTGCGCTTTGAACACAGAGTCCTGAATATCTTGCACCGGCTACTTCAAATTGGGCACCCGAAATTAACAGATTGTCTGACCTTCGTTTCTCTGTGCTCTGGCTCTTTGTTTGTAAAGCAGAAACCACAATAGAGCTTCACCAAGAGAAAAAAAAAAAAGATGTCATCACAGCAACTGCTCCAGCCAAAGCACTCGGATGCTGCAGAGATGAGGATGAAGGACAAAAAAACCCCCCCAACCCTCTATGGCTTTTCAGCGAGTACCAGCATTGCATGCAAGGGAGAGGGCCAGTGTCCTTTGGAATAAAAAATACCTCTCAATCGTGTAATTAAGGATGAACCACACACGCCCACGGGGGTTCTGTGGGCAGCCTGAAGGCAGGCGTCTCTTAACTTTTGAAAGCTTTCTCAACCTTGTCACTTCTGGTGTTATTTTGATGGGTTTTACGCACAGGACACTGCTATATTAAGAGCACGTCGACGTATCTCCCAAGTCACTCTGCCGGCAGAGGAAAGCCTGGCACAAACAAACAGAGCCTCGAGGCTGCTCCCTCTGGTCTAAGGAGCTGGATATTGTGCTTGGGCAATTCCAAGAACAGGTGGATGAGAAGCTCAACATGACCCAGCAGTGGCTGATGGCAGCCCAGACACCCCTCAAGTCCTGGGCTGCATCACAAGTGTGGGCAGCAGGGCAAAGAGGGGATTCTGCTCCTCTGCTCCGTTCAGGTGAGATCTCACCTGCAGAGCTGCCTCCAGCCCTGGGGCTCACAGCACAGGAAAACCAGGGATGTGTTGGAGCGAGTCAGGAGAAGGCCTCAAAGATGCTCATAAGGATACAGCCCCTCTGCTCTGGAGCCAGGCTGGGACAGCTGGGGGAAAAAAAAAAACCCTGAGAGCCCCTTCCAGGGCCTAAAGGGGCTCCAAGAGAGCTGGAGAGGGACTTCGGACAAGGGTCTGGAGGGACAAGACAAGGGAGAATGGCTTCCCACTGCCAGAGGGCAGGGTTAGGTGGGATATTGGGAAGGAATTGTTCCCTGTGAGGGTGGTGAGGCCCTGGCACAGGTTGCCCAGAGAAGCTGTGGCTGCCCCTGGATCCCTGGAAGTGTCCAAGGCCAGGCTGGACGGGGCTTGGAGCAACCTGGCATAGTGGAAGGCGTCCCTGCCCTTGGCAGAGAAGTGGAAACTAAGGGATCTTCAAGGTCCCTTCCAACCCAAACCATTCTGTGATGCTGTTCTGGTGATCATCACTGACCACACCGTCACGTTATCTCACTGCACCTTACTGCTGGACCCCACTGGATTTATTACACTTGGGTCTCTGCAATGGCTGCTCTTGCTGCTATGCAGGATGCAAGACGAAGGATAAAATCCACATGCCCTGATTCTGGAGTCTTGCTCCTTTAAACAGATGTGGGAGGGAGGGTTGGTAAATCCTTGGACAGTTTTTCATTTTGCCTCGACTGGGCTGGGCTTCGGGCTCAGTCTGTTGTCTGGTCCCCTGTCATAGCTGCTGTTGTAATGATTCATCCATCTGGTTTTCTGGGAAAAGAAAATGAGCTAGGGAAATGTTTTTTCTTTTTTTTTTTTGGCTGTATGTTTCCTGAAACAGTTACAACTTTGCACCCACTGGAGTTGACGGGGGGGAGAATGAGTTTTATACATCACTTTTTGCTTGCTGGAGCAGAGACAGAAGTACTGAGAATCCCATTCCTCAAAGTAAGACCGTGACGGTTTTGTCCTGAACCGTGTTTCCAAGGAGCAAAGAGGATCCAATAAAACCCAGCAGAAGATCCAGGCAGACTTCAGCGGGTGCCCTGGACAAAACCTCGTGCTGATCACTCCGGGGACACCCGCTCCTTCCGCTGGCTCCTCGTCTGCCTGAGCTCTCCAGAAATGATGTGGGATGAGCTGCAGGGAGGCAGCTTGGACACAAATCCAGGTGGAAAACAAGGACACTGAAGGTCTTCTCTTAGGATTGAAACAGCTACTCTCATGAGTGGTATAATTTACCATAAATCAGATCAATACTGGGGGGCAAAAATGTGAGGAGTTCACACTGGGCGATGTTCAGTCTCAGAGAGCAACAGGAAGCCACACTGGACTTTTTCCTTGTTGGTCTGCACAGCAAGGCTGACACAATGTGCCCATCCAGCTGGGAATGCCAAGGCAACCACTTCTTGGTTAAGGAAAGTGGCACTGTAAAGTCCCTTTTTCAGCAGCCCTTAAAAACACTGTTATAAACGAGCCAGCTCCAGACGAGATCTCCTCGTTCTCCTCGCTCCAGGAATGCATCCTCCTTGGTCCAAGCCTGGTTAGGGGTTAGACTGGGAAAGCAGCAGCCTGTCTGGGAGCAATCACTCCTCCCTTCAGACACATGTTAATGAATTTCCATCAAAGGGGTCAGGTATCAAAAGTTCTTCTTTTCTACGCTGCTGGAGCAAACCTTCCTGTGACAAATTCCTGCCCTTATTCCGGCTCCAGATCTGTTACAAGTGACTCCTGTGAGAACCAGATCCTCCTCGAACCCACCAGCACAGGAACTGCCCTCCTCGCTGGTCCAGCATCCTTCCTCTCCCGTCCCCCCCCTTTTTTTTAGGTCTCCTTCTCCTCACCAGCCTTTCCTCGCGCTTGCCCGTTCCATGATTTCATCCGAGGTGGGTGGTGAGCTCGCTCTCCCCCGCGCAGCCTCTTCCCAGCGGCTCCCGGGCTCCCTGCCAGCTCCTCTCCACCCACGGCCTCTCCCGACGAGCCGAACCGCGCAGCTCCCGCTGCTGCCCGCGCCAAGGCAGCATCTCACATCTGGTGGGCTGCCTCGGCCAGGGGCAGGGGAGCCAAGGAGCACCTCACCTATCCCCCTGCACCAGTGCCTTCCAGGGCTTGGCATCTCCACCCCCGCATCCCTCGGGATCCCCAGCTTGCCTCCCAGGACATGGCGACGGGTCACTGAAGCGACTCTTGAACGCTCGGTAACTGCAAACCCAAATTTGAGTTTAGAAAACGGCTTTGCGGGTTGAAAACCAAGTGAGAACTGCCTTCTCCCCCCACCCCCTTTTTTCCTGATTTATTCCTACACATAAAACCTCTGCATGGATTTAAGCATTCCCAGCCTGGCTAATGCAGAAGTACCAGGCAGTGAAGTCAACTGGTCCCACGGCTTCAGAGATTGTGGAGCTGAACATGGCGAAGCAGATTTGAATCAAATTCTGAATTTGTTAAACCAAAGTGTTAAAATTGAAAACAGAGCACAGGACAGCTTCTCAAACCTCTTGGGTTGCTCCCTCTGCTCTTTTGCCATGATTTTAAAAAATCCATCTTTTGACGATTCCTCCCGATGCCATTTCTGTGAGTCCATAAAACCATTTTCTCCTTGTCAGAGAATTCTGACGCCGGTGATTTATAGGCTTTGCTTGGAACGCAGCACACAAGTACTTCACTTTTTCATTCGCCCTTTCTAAACGTTTTTAACGATCTGCTTCCTCAGATCTGTTTACATTTGGGACATTAAAAGCTAAGCAACAACTCCATTATGAGCAAGAACACCATAAAAATTCCACCATTGCCAGGAAACATCTCAATACAGTGACAAACGTAGCCACTCTCTCGTCCTGCTGCTCATCCGTGGGAAGACTGCTTCATAAATTATTCATGAGTGCCTTAAAATTTCCAGGCTAATCTCAACTAAAAAGTGGGGGTTTTTACACCATTGTTTCGCTCCAAAGTTCTCCAACTGGAATTTTGATTTGCATAGCAAAATCTGAAAATTTACTTGCACTGAATTTCTCTTTCCTTCAAGTTGTGATTTCAGTTCTCGCACGGGAAACATAGTGGAGAGTCTTTACGTGACAACTTATTTGGAAGCCTGGAAATCCTTCATAATTCCCATGAATTTCCCGAGAAATTTAAGTTTTCCCAGATGTGTTTTTGGATCTATAAGGTTTTTGGCACCTTTCAGCAGGCAATCCCACCACCCCAAGGCATTTTTAGTAACGATGAACTATCCGGGGGACTATCAAGCCATTCTCCTCCCAGTCTGTTCCACAGTAAGGACAAGCAAGACTGAAGATTAAATCATGGCAAAATTTAACAGAGAAAATCACTTTGTGGCCCTCTGGAGGCTATTAACAGACCAGCTCACTCACCTGCGCTCATGGATTTTACAGCTGTCGGTCTGTTCTGGGATTTAATCCGCACGGTGGCATTGGAGTATCTTCCATGTAAAATCATCAATTATAAATAAATCCCGCTGGGTTTTTATGCAGTCATGTTACAGAAGAACAGTCAGTCGTGATATTTGAAGCAATGAAGTTAAAAGAGTTGCCTTACATTCTTCTTGATGTCCACACTCTGCCATGCATTGCTTGGAAAACTGTACCGCTGCCGGCTCCTCCACACAGCGCTTTTGATGCCCCTTCCCAGCCACTTCATCCCAGGCTGTGCTGCTCCAAATCAGGGTCAGTGTCCGCCTTTCCAGGCTGGAATCCAGCCAGAGATACGCAGGGCTTGACACGTTGATTGCTTTGGGAAAGTAGAGACCAAAAAAAAAACTTGCCTCTGCAGTAATATGTGAATAATTCTTCCCTGTGAGGATGGTGAGGCCCTGGCACAGGTTGTCCAGAGAAGCTGTGGCTGCCCCTGGATCCCTGGAAGTGTCCAAGGCCAGGTTGGATGGGACTTGGAGCAACCTGGGATAGTGGAAGGTGTCCCTGTCCACGCAGAGGGAAGGAACTGGGATGGTCCTTAAGGTCTCTTCCAACCCAAACCATTCTGTGACTCTGAATTTCACTAGCACCAAAATACTGAACTCAAATCCTTGTGATCCCAAGGCTCACCTCTCCTTTTCATTCCAAGGGGCCATTAAAAAACTTCTTTGACAAGGAGAAAACGGTTTTATGGACCTGCCCCCCAGGACTGAAGACAGATCATCTGCTTCTATGGCAGGTTCTCCAGAGAGGAATTCTCTGGGAGAGACAGATGCGATGCTGAGAAGGCAGCACAGACAGAAACTGCATGTAAGGGGACTTAAATACTCAGCAATCCAGGTAGCAGAGCAGGCAGCCACACATCTCTCCATGGACTGTTCTTGGAAAGTTGCTGGAAATCACACAGAGTGAGAATGACGTCAGGAAAAACATTTTCTGCCTCCGGTTTCAAGGAGCTGAACGGGAATATCTCCTGACCCAGGGTCTGCAGCCATTACACTGACCAGTACACACTGAACATCCTCTCGTCTGCTCAACGGCAGAGGTGGGAGCACGCAAGCTGGTCCAGCTTTTCTACCTGGAGCCCTGAAGTTCTGGATGTTCCCAGAGGAGACGCACCTGCAGCACCTGGAGAAGAGAATCCAGCAGTTTGATGGACTGTCAGCAACCAGGAGCGCAGAGCTGTCTCAGTGACACCTGAAAAGCGAGAACCTCTCGTTGCAGGCAGCTTAACCCAGGTTGCTTCACTGGAGTTTGCTTCACTGCCCTCCCTGGATCTGATTCACCAGATAGTTACAAATCCTAACACTATTTTCATTAGGATTACCCAAACAAGGAAGAATTCGCTCTCCTGGCACCTTCACGCTGCTGTGAGCTCTAACAGCCCGTTTTACTGCACAGCAAAGCTCTGCCAACACAAGCCTCTGCTGTTTCATACTTAGCAAAGGTCCCAGCAGGACTCAACCAGCCCACAGTAAAAGCCACAATACCCGAATTTATCCTCCTTGTACCTCTCTGCTGCCCATTCTGGCAGTGGAAATGTGTGCTAAGGACACAGCAGATCCCACACAAACAGGTTATTTTTGGTTAACAAGTCTCAAACTGGCTTGGAATAAATCAGGGAGCATCTTGTAGAATATCACAATTTTGTCTTGTTCACCGTTCCACTCTTTCGTAACCATCTTATGCCTGGATGTTTAATCAATTAATGTTGAAAATTATATCAATTATAACGAAAATTATAGTTCTGACCCTTAATTTATCTGCTGTGAAAACAAAGCAGTTTTTCACCATCACCCCAAGCCCCTACTCAACACGATCAGGGTATTTTCCCCCCAGATTCCCAATATACAATGGATTTCACAGAGCATCCTTATGTAGAAGCCTGACACTTTGAGATGGTGATGCAAGATCACAAAAATTTCAGACAAATTACTTGCAACAATTGAAATTTAGGCTTGATGTAGTAGAATGAAGTGGTTTCATGACTCATTAATAAAAAAAAATATCTACACTGTAAGACACTTCTGAAATATTTTTGCTTTCAAAATTTCCCAATAGACATCATCTTTCTCTCCCTCTCATCCCACCATCCAGCACATTTTGTATTAATCCAGAAGCGAGAGGTTTTTCTGGGAGAAGCAGTTGATTTCCAGTGCTGCTTTTGGCTTAGTCCAAGCATTGATTTCATTTTATCATCATTCCAGAACACCGGCAACGGGACAAACTTTTCTGGCCATGGAAACAATCCCCCTGCACGTTGCACTTTGTGATTGCTGCAGGGTCTGTTAACAGGAGGATGGAGCAGACTCACAAACAAGTAGTTTTAAGTTATCCGCTGTGGTACCTGATCCACATTTTGAGACTGGTGCAGGTTTTGTAGGCATTTTGCACCCAAATCAGTCTGTGTGACAGGGAAGACTTCTACAGTCTTCCAGTAGCTTCGCTTTTTTAAAAGGCCAGGAGTTGAGAGCAAAGAAGATAAATTTAAAAAATTTAAAAAAAAAAAAAAAAGAAGAAACTCATTACATACACTTCCCTCTTCCTCAGATACATTTTACACTGAAGAGCTTCTGTTCTCATCAAGCATTTTTCTTCCTTTTTTCATCCTTTCTTTCCCTGTTGCTGTAAGGAAGATCCAGCATGACCAGAACACAATCCTGTGCGTGAGCACACAGACACACCAGCAGCAGTGCTCATGTCTGAAAATACTTCCAACAAGATCCAAGCACTTGGCAGCTCCATTTTTCTGACTATATGGTGCAAACAGAACAAATTCCTACAGCTTAAGAACCTCTTGCCTTTCAATAGAAAGAATTAAAACGTTATTAACCTTCTTCCCCTGTTTCTGCATCACTTTGTAGCTGGTTCTAACCTTAAGATTAGTTTTTGTGTTAACAAGTTGCCTTTAAGTCCAGACGTTTCGATCCCACATGCACAGCACAAGCAGCAAAACTCCAAACAGATCCATCTGCTCCTCCAGGGACTTCCCACAAGAAATCATTTAAGCAACTGTCTGCATGGGAGCCACTTAAGGCAGTGGATGTACTTGGAACACGGTGATTACTTGCAAGTCACGCTTCCCACACCACTTTATTCTGCACAGCTTTTAACCTCCACAAGAACATCTGTCAAACCCCCTAAAACATGCAGCTCTCTGCATCGTACTGCAACCCCCCCAAAGCTGCTAGCCAGCCTACATTTTCTGTATTTTAATAATTTGTTGCATTAATTTAAGGGCCTAACCTACAGTCTTTTGTACTGAACACAGTACTCGCCAATTCTCAAAGCTCCATCTAAAAAGAGACAGAGCATGAGGGTGGATTTCATGAAGGGATGGAAGCAAGAGACTTGAAAGAGGTCGCAAAAGTCCCTTTTGGTTTGTGATTATCTTAATTAGAAATTAAGACCACCTCATTCCAACTCCCTGCCACGGTCAGTGACACCTTCCACTAGACCAGGGTGCTGCAAGCCCTGTCCAGCCTCGGACACTTCCAGGGATGGGGCAGCCACAGCTTCCCTGGGCAGCCTGTGCCAGGGCTTCACCACCCTCACTGGGCAGAGTTTCCTCCTAACATCCGATCTAATCCTGCTGTTTGAAGCCATTCCCTCTTGGCCTGTCATTCCATCCCCTTGCCAAAACTCCTTCTCCAGCTTTCAATATACTTTCAATATATTTTCATGTATCTAAAAATCTTGGAGGAGATAGAAGAAAGATAAGTTTGCTTCCAACAACCAGCCACAACCTTAGAAATTCCTCTGAAAGCTGCTCCGCTTGTTTACAAAACCCCTCTTTTTTAGTTTCCCCATATGGAATAGTGGGAAAAGCAGTACATTGCTGAATTCACCAGGACATCCAGGAAAACATCCCCTGCTACAGGGATGCCTTGCTGCAGGTTGGTGTCTGCTGGGTTGGTTGCTGCAGGTTGGCTGGTGTTATTAACGCCCAAAAAGCTGGATGTAGAATGACCAGCTAACTGAAGGATGATTTTCAGAGATTATCTTCATGGATTCAAACTGGGGACACGACCCACCTTCAACTCTGCCTCCAGTCAGCTGTGCTTCTGAAGAACTGACATTTCAGAGAAATTCTTGTCTGTTAAACACCCTTGGAGAGATGACTCAGGTTTTTTATGGCTTACACTGCAAGGAGGGTACAAGAGGAGAATGCAAGAAGCTCTCAGGCTGGCAGGGAAAACCTCCATGAGATCTCGCTTTCAGCACGTCCGGAGTATGGGAACTGCAGATTGGAAGGTTTCCCGCTGCTCCTTTTATTTCCTCATACCTCACAGACAGATCATTAAACCAAGAGGGTGGGGTTCTTCTCCTTTGATCTGAAGTCCACACTGGTTATTCTCATTGGGAAAACCATCTCCCTTGATCTTCCCTCTCAGCACCGTAAGGCTTTCCAAACCGTTCCAAGGATCGTCTTCACACAGAGGGACCTAAACCAAGACTTTGGGTTATACATTTTACAGTTCTCCACATCTCAGAGCTTAAACTTGTAGCATTTCTGAATTCAGCAACTCCATTCACTAGAATAACAACACTTCCCTGTTTTCAGTCCTGGATGATACCATTAAAGCTTCTCTCTGGAGCCTCTTGTGCAAAAATTCACGAGGTGCAATTCCCCAATCACTATAACCGATTTCAAATGGTGCTAGAATTTATTATTGACTCTGAACACCAAAAGAAATCAGTCATCCTCTAAAGGGGTTACGGAGATCTGCAAGGATGAAGAGTTAAGCGCTGGAGAGCATTTTACATTGGAGAATCTCCAAATACTTGATATAATTCTTATTAGAGCACTGGTGAGAAAACAAAGGTTTAGACAGTGAAAATTTTCAAAATTAACCATTAGCTACACATATTTTTAAATACAGTAAAATACTTAAAAAACCAGAATCTTGAAACACTTCTCCAGATTTCAGTAGACTTGGGCAATGTGACGAATCACCTGTGGTCTAATTCTCAGTCGCTGGCCATTTCCATGAGCGCATCCAGCCACCAACCCACACGCTGGCAAAGTCCTGTCACACAAAATAAGTAACATATTCTGATCTGCCCAACATGCCACAACAAAAAGCCAAACACGCAGGAGGGATGCAAACAGCACCCAGAACTCCAGGGCTTCAAGGCAGAATTACCTGTTTCAAATTCTACAGTGTGTCTTGTACGAGACATGTACAAAAGTACTTACAGGCGTGATGAAGTGGTAAGAAAAATGGATTTAGGTAAGGCTGAAAACAGGTTTTGAGTTAAAAATTTAGAGCACGTAGAGTTCTCTTCCTTATTCCTCGCCATGCTGTATGAACTAGCTGTATAGTTTTTACTAGCTGGGGCATTAAAATCAACATCTTCAATACTGAGCTGCAATTCTGCATTTTACTTTTTTGCCTTGTTTGTGTCTCAAAACCTTCTTGGGCTCTGAAGCTGCTGCTCACCACTCACAAATATAATAAATACGCTGACAGCAGAACTTCTGCCTTTGAAATCGCTCTTTGCATTGCTCTCCCAGGCGTCACCTGGGTCACAGACCCCCAGAGTCCCACCGAGGGATTCTGTTGAGTGGTGGAGGTTAATTGGAATGGCAGAACCACGCAAGGAAGATCTTGACTCTCTCTTCTTTTCCTCTGAGGCTCCCGAGGGTCCGTTTCCCTGACGAAGGCAGGCATTCTTCCTCCAAGAACACTGATTTCAAATGGTGCTAGACAATGAATAGTTAAATCTAAACCACCATATGAAACCAGCTTCCTGAGGGAGCTTGTGTCTAGCTGGGAGGATATTCCTGTAACAATAAATTGGAAATGCCACAGAAGAATACCTAGCCACGTCGGGTTTTTATTTTTCCTGTTAAACAGTGGATGCTTTTTTCTTATTCTTACCCTTGATTTTGGTTTGAGTCACTCAAATGTTCACTTCTGTTTTCTATTACAGTGCTACCAACAGCAAGAGAATTGCTTGCAGCAGTGTCACTCCGAGGAATTTTGTTAGTGAAGCTTGAACAACATGTACAAGGCTTTAACAAGGAATGAAGGACCTTCATCCTACTCGTGCTGCTGTCTCCTATTAACACATTCTGTCTGCTGAGCTCTGCCCACAGCACGACTACGTCCCGGCACACCAGCAAGGGGAGCACTGCTGCAAAACTCCCCCTTGTGACAGCAAAACACGTAAGGTGTTATCAAATCCTCCTTTCAACAGCAGCAGCACAAGGACCAGCGTGTGACACAAGCTACAGATCAGTGCCTAAAGGCTGAATATTCACCCCAAAGGTCGTGCAGAGAGCCTGGAAACCTGCCCACCTGCCAGCTAGCTCTGGCTGCGGTGGGATTTGCAAATTAGGGGAAAAGGGTGTCTCCAAACCTAACGTTAAGGACGGAGTTTGATTACGGGCCATTCGGCCCTGGCACTTGGCACCTGGAGCCAGCACCGCTTCTTAGAAGTCTGACACAGGGCTCTTTCCTGGAAATCTGCTACTGAAGTGTGTTCTAGACAATTTACTCCCCTTTCAAACAGATTTTTTTTTTTCATAACCTCTCTGCAGCTCCTCATCTCAGCTGGCAGAACAAACATCAGACCTGAAGCACATCTGCAGAGCGATGTCGAGCAAGTCCTGAGTGTTTGCACAGCCCCGCTCTCGCTGACATGTTCTGGGAAGCACTCAGGTACATCACAGCCTCTCAGAAAGGTACAAATCACCCCAGGCAGTGGCACAGAAGGCACCACAGAGCGTCTGCATGGCAGAGGGAGGCACAGAGACACCGTGCGCACCATCCGGTGCAGAACAACAGAGTTTTGAGGGAAACAACCCATCGGAGCAGGCTGGGCCTCCGCAAGCGGGCAGTTCCTGCAGTTACTGGAAGAGCTGTCACCATGCCAGGCCACATCAGCACTGGATTTATTGTGCAGCTTTTCTGTCCAGAAAGTGCCTGTGTGGAGCAGAGCAGGCAGGAAGCAGCAGGACGGAGCTGTGCCCGTGTCCCCGGGCTCTGCCCCGAGCATGCAGCTGCCTGGGAATCTTCCACACAGGCTCACAAAACACTAATGGGGTAAAATAAAGCTGCTTTCAAGTGCAGGCAGAACCAAACTCTTTTTCCTTCAGCCATGCAGAAGTCCGGAATTCTGCCCTGCTGCAGTGTTTTCAAGAAGAGGGAAGCATCCTTATTTTTTCCCTCCTGCAGTTTATTACACCTGGATGTGCTCTGTTCCTGCCTCTGGAAGCCCTGTGAAAGCTGATTTTAGTTGATCAGAACCACAGAACCACTGAGCTTGGAGAAGACCTCCAAAATTACTGAGTCCAACCTTTGATTTAATACCACCATGCCCACTAAACCGTATCATGAAGTGCCAGGTCCACCTGTTTTCTGAACGCTTCTAGGGATGGTGACTCCACCACTGCCCTCAGCCTGTTCCAATGCTTAAACCACTCTTTCAGTAAAGAAATTTTCCCTAATACCCAACCTCAACCTCTGCTGAGACTTGAGGCTGTTTGCCATTGTCCTGTCACTTGTTACCTGGGAGAAAAGGCTTATTCCCACCTCACCACATCCTTCTCTCAGGTAAATGTAGGTCTTCAGGCAAATAAGGTCTTCCCTGAATCTCCTTTTCAACCCTCAGCCAGTCCTCGTAGAACTGACATTCCAGACCCTAAACCACCATTCAAGATGAACCCATCTGTGGAATCCCGAGGACAGGCAAATATTCTCAATCGCCTTCCCTTCAGGGGGCAGAAAACCAGGTTAAAAAAACCCCAACTCATTGCATCTGCTCCTCAAGTTTCATCACCTGCCGAGATGCAGCTCTCTCTTCATTTACCACAAGGACAACAAACCCGACCAGCTCAGACTGGGAATCCAACTTCTGGATGGCTGAAGAAGGGAAATCAAACCAGTGTGGACAGTTCTCCCGAGGCTATCTGTCAGCAGCACAGCTAACGCAATCCTCTCCAAGAAAATCTTCACGAGAAAAGCCCAAGAAACCTGAGATCCATCTGTGAAACAAGAAAAGCAGCGGCACTTCACAATTATCTCCCCTGGACAAGGCCAATTCCTGCTGTAGCATCTCTTCCACGCAGCTGTATCCATGACATCCACGGATCCGAAGCCGAGGTCCGTGGCACCGAGTGCCTGGCTCTGCCTTTACCACCAGCCTTAGGATGGTTGCAGACCACAGCATCTCCATCTGGCTATCCAGAGAGCAAATTCTGCCATTTAATATCATTTGCACTTTTGAAGAAAGCATCTTTCAAAACTTGTAATAACTCCGCGTGTTTCTAGAACAGGCTAATGAGAAACACGCTCGCACCAGGGCTGTAAACTGTCATTTCTAAATTGGAAAACCAAATGAACTGCGGATAGAGAGCTATTGTGCTGCTCCAAGATGCCTCCTCCTAATTAGGTGCTGGAAGTTTTAAAAACATTTTCAAATCTTGGTCTGCTCCGTCCTTCCCAGATTTAATGATCGGAAGAGCTGAGGGCAATTTCCTCGCTGAACTGGGAAGAAGAAGAACAGAGGAGTTAATGTCTTTACATTTACAAGTAAGAACTTGGGCAACAGGGAAGAACAAACCCAGCATTCAATGACTTAGGTAAAAACTGTAGATGGAAGAGCATCTGATTACACTTAGGTTTCTGCAGTTACAAATTAAGCGTTCTGTAATCCTCCAGAGAAAATTATGGGAATGACATGTCAGTGACTTTAAGCTCTAATCTTACAAGCTTCGTAATTCATGTTTTTATTTGACATTGATGGGATCACTTGAATGAGTAAAATTCTGTCTGCAATTAAAGCACTGCAAGAATGAAGTTTACGAAGGGTTTGTTTTGCTTTTGAATAATTTTAGGGGTTTACAGGTGGGTTTACGGGCATTTAAACACTTACCAGGGAGCCCCTTCTCTTCCACTGATGAACTCGTGCAGAATTCCTGCACTTGGAGTAACACGAGAACTTTCTGTGACTGCAAGAGACAACTGTGGGGGCATTTTATCCCATTAATCAGGGATAATCAGAGAGAACAAGCACTGGGTGCGACTTGGAAAGACTTTCGCGGTGGACTAATGATCCTGTACAGGAAATTCATTAAAAAATAAGTCCTACTGCTTCCTTTCCATGCCCTGCCATAACAGGAGCTGTGTAAATGGATTTTGTTAGAGCTGTACTTAGGACAGCTTTACGATCCATCTGAAAGGCAGAGCCAGCCTGGAATCTGCAGACAATGGCCCGTGAGAACATCACATCTGACAAACTGCTCAACTCACAGTAACTTTTTAAATCCCCTTTTTAATAAAATGTGGAGCCAAGATGACAGAGTGACAAGCCTGCAGAAAGGCTCTGTCTGTACCACGGGAAGGGACTGTGCGAACTTCCTACTTAATGCCTGGCCATGGATCTCATTTATGAGCTGCTGCAGACACCCCATGGCATGAGGGAGATGGAGGAGCCACTGAGAAATTATGTGTCAACTGAAAAACCAATTAATACTAACTGCAGTGAGAAAGAACTGTCTACCCAGATAGAAACTGGGATTGTGAAGTCAGTTACAGATGTCTTTAAGGGATTTTTTTTTTTTCTTGGTCATTTTCAACTTGAACTAAAACCACAGCTATTGGGGAAAAGCTGCTTCATCTTTTCTTTTTCTGCACCATCAATCCCCCAGCGTTTTCACCACCAGCTTAATGAATTCCAACTATCAAGAGAGCTCATCCGCTCTGTAATTTGTCTTTTTTTGTTCCCTTCACTAAACAAGCAGGAAAAATGTTTTTAATTTGCAAGGCTGAATAAATACCTACTGCGTTTGCCAAGACTTTATTGACATTCGTGGCTGTCCACAAAGCTGACTGACTTCTCACAGAGATGGTTTATCTCCTCAAGTAAAAAAAATAAACCTGCCCTAACAAGAAGATGTTAATCTTTCTTAATAAAATAAATGAAAAGCAGCAGTTCAATAAATAATCCTGTGGCTAGTGAAAGCCCTTCATTCAGGATACGGTCCCAGAGCAGATTTTTGTTGACAGCAAGATCACACAGCACTGGGACACCCTCCAGTGCTCACTGCTGCCTCTGATGCCGCACTTCTTGTCACCTTCAGCGGTACCAATACGACTGCCTGTGGGCCATGAAATTCATTCAAATGATTCTAATTCAAAGGAAAAAAATGAAGCGTTTCTTTTCTTGACCGAGTTATTTTCAGTCATCTGGTACTCCACACGGTCAGGGAAGAGGTGGCACTGCATTGCTGCTGAGCTGGAAATGAATGGCTGGGAGTGGGCAGAAACTGATTAAGCTGGCACTAGCAAAAGGCATGAACTGTGGAATTACACCTTGGATAGCATCAAAACCCATCTCTCTAGCTCAGCTGGTCATGAGAGGCTGAGATGAGTTTCAGCCTGCAAGGAAACACAGTTCTTGAACTTTCACAAGAAAATCAATACGCTGAACTCTGAGGTTCTTACTCAAGTTTTACCGGATTTTTACACAAGGTTCAACTTTTCCCACAGGCCTGTTTGGCTGGATTTTTCCATTTGAATTTCTCTCACTGAGCAATTCCGTCATCTTAAAATGAGCAACGTGCAAGGAACAATCAAAGCCTCCACAGCTGGAATTTAGTATCATCAGAAGGTCTGTGGTGGCTTGATATAAACAGTAAGAAAAAAAAAAAAGCATTTGAGTCGTTTGGGAGGAAAATAATGACAAACCATTACTGAAAAGATTCCTGCACTGATGACAGTGCTTCACATTCCTTCCTGGGCTTTGTTTAGCTGCACTGAGAAGTGCTACGAAGTAAAGAGATGTGGGGAACATTCCTCTGGAACGGGCAAAACAGCCCTCCAATAAAGACAATTATTTCCCACTAGTGAAACATCCAATTTACCCATTACAAAGGCACACCACGCGTTCATCTTTTTAATTTCAGAGCTCCTCAAAGCTTTGAGCAGGAAAGGTCTGATGGCTACAGGGTATTTACAACAACTGATACCAAGGAGGGACACAGATGTGCTGTACCTGAGAAAAAACAGCCTCCACCATTTACAGCTTTATCCGTGGAACAATTCATTACTGACAGGTTTGTCCTCAGAATCTGGAAGAAAAAAACACCACAAAGCTGTTTGAATTAGTCCCCTCTGTGTTTTTCTGCAAAGAGATGAATTAAAACACAACTTGAGAACCATTTTTCTCTTTCTCCAGGTTTTACACAGACTTTTAACCGTGTTATGACTCCTCACAATCAGTACTTGTGTGAGGGCATTCGCAGTCAGAACAGGCAATCGAGGTGTGTCACTAACCCATCACCAAGTCCAGGCATCACGTTCCCTATGGAAAGAGTAATTTTGGATTAGAGCTCCAAAATTCACCAAAAAAAAAACCCCCTGCTGTCTTTGTTTCATAACAAAGTGTACGTGTAGGCATTTCCTTGTGAGATGTATCCAAAGATATATCCAAGCCTCCTGGTAGAATCCCCTTGAGCTGCAGTCCACTTGTGCACTGACTGTGGCAGTGGTGCCACAGGGAAGTAATGCTTTGTGGAGGCAGAATCTGGAAATAGCAGGTGCCAGAGAATCACCTGCTGCACGGAGCAACATCCTTGACGTAAAAAGTTGTCTCAGATTTACTGTGAACTCTGTTTTGAAACCTCTTCAGGCTGATTTTGGGGATTAGCAAGGAAGGAAATCCTAAAAATACAAAAGCAGGCTTATCAAGCTGGGGGAAAGGCAGTAAGATGTTTTTGTGACAAAGGCTTCAGGATATGAATTATGCATTACCAAAAACTGACTTCAGTCTGGATGGGAGGAGGGAGATTTCTGTGCATCCAAATCCCAGCACAACGGGCACAAGCTGCTCTGCAGGGAATTACATGCATCCTGTACAAACATTATCCATTTGAGAATCTCGCTCTCCTTTTTGCCCGAGTATTATTTTGTGCTAATTGTGAGAATCTGAGGCAGAAAACCCACAAATAACCTGCGAAATCCTTGGAATCAGCCACCATCCAATTCAGAGAGGGCTACTGAAACCATAAGGAAGCAGGAACAGTCTGGCTTCAGCCTCCCTCTATTTCTGTCCACATTCCCATCCTGTGCCCATCACCATAGCAGCTGACTGCTCCTTCTGCGAAACACCAACCTTTGGGGCAGCAGAGGCAGGAAAATAGTGGGGGTTTTTTTCCCATATGGATCACCATTTGCTGGATAAAAGCAGCTGATGTTGTCTTTTAGAAATTGGACAGGACAGCCATAATAAAAAATGTAATTCCCTGCTGATTGCTGAGATATGTTAATGAGGGTACGATAACGAAGCAGCCACCCACAACAAAACTCGCTGTTGACTGTCCATGTCTTACATTACAAAAACACCAATTTTCATTCCCACTGCTGCCTTACACATTTAAAATCATCTCAGTGGGGTCCGGAAGAAAAACAGTGGCCATTAAGAATAAAAACCCAAAATATTTCTTCAGCTTAAAATAGTTCCTCTGACTTACAGCTTTTGGGACGTAAGAGCGATGAGCATCATTTTTAGCAACCACCCTGGCACCGTGGCTGTTATATAAGTTTCAATAGAAGCTCTAATCCCACCCCTGAGCAGAAATGCCCCTGTCATGAAGCACTCCAAAGCTACACCTGCTGTTTGTATCCTCGTGCCACGAGCTGGATCACAGCCACTCCTGTCCCTACAAAGTGAGCTCTCAAAAGCAGGCGCCCGCTCGCGCCGCTGCCCCTCTGCTTATCTCCACGCTGGATTAATTCGTGCTGCTCCACACATCATCGTGGCACTTTGTCTGTCAAAGCCTGAAAAGTGGCCTGGAAAGAACTGCTCTTGTGTATCTAAAAAATAACAATAAACAGCACGAAAACATTTATTAGTCTGTGTTTTGTCTGATATAGCGCAAACTCAGACTACTCCACGATTACCCAAGAGGAAGTGAAATTAAAATTATCACACAGAAAGGAGATAACAATTAAGAAAGATAGGAAGTTCAATCAGACCACTTCAAGTTTTAACCCCAGCTGAATTCCCACGCCTCACAAACACACTGCAGAGGACCTCTTAGTCAAAGACAAATATTCTGTACTCCTCCCATCACGTATGACAGTGCAAAAAAAACCCGAAACCCAAGCCAGAAATATTTTCAGAGTGGAACAAACCACTTTAGAACCTTTCCTCGTTATGCTGAAGAAGCAAAGAAGATGGATTAGGGCACTCAGCAACCTGGGATAGTGGAAAGTGTCCCTTCCCAATGCAGAGGGGGTTGGAACGAGATGGTCGTGAAGGTCCCTTCCAACCCAAACCGTTCTGTGATTCTATGATTCTGTGAAGCAGAAATCAGTATTTTTTAAAGATATTCACTTCCTACATTCTGCTGCTGCACAGTGACAAATATGTATGCCAGATACATTTATATACTACATACTTTCACAGCAGGAAAAATAACCAGTGCAGAGATCTTATTCCATCAATATGCTGGAAAGTGAAATTATTTACCTTACAATTTGCACAGATTTATAAGCAGGCTTTCCCTCAAACAACATGTTCTTCCTCTGGCATACGCAAGACGCCCTCATGAGATCAGCACCTGGAATTTATAAAACGGTTTATTTAAATGTGCGTTTGCATTTCCACTTCGGCTTCCCCTCATGAAATGCAGAGAAATCGCACAGTTGTGGTAAAAATAAAGATTCTGGGGATTAATTAACGCCCTTTTAGCTGTGCTAGGGACTGGAAGAGCCAGGAGATGAGCGGGATCTTCACTGGATGCTGAGCAAGGATCATTTGGATCAAGTGATGAGCATCTGGCAGTGCTGGAATCAATGACATCTGCACAACCATGCACAGCTTAGAATATTTGCTGATCCTTACTCCTGAACCCCTTTTACTACTCAGTTTGTGCACGTGACTTCTGTGACAGGACAGCCACATCATGAGGATAAAAGCAGACATTGTGCTTCAATAATGAACACTGACGCTGGCACACGCCATGGAAATTACAGAGCTAATTAGAGGACAACATAATGCTCCATGTATTGAACACAGCCAGGCGAGGGATGGGAAAAGGGGCTGTTGGATTCTGAAAACAAATTTGGTTTACAGACTAGTTTTTGCTTTGATCTACAACAGCTATTAAACAACTTTAGCTGCATTAGAAAAATATGTCCCTGTCCATCAGAAAATATTATGCAAATATATCCAAAATTACTCGTGATCTTTTCAGTCTCCTCCCCACATCTGGCTCCACCTTTTGAAGCTACCAACAAGGTCAGCATCTCATAATTGGAGCATTAAAGGATGGATGAAGTTCTGATTTTCTCTGGGACCTGAGGAACTCGGTTTGGGCAGTAGGTATTTACCCTCCCAGTGATTTCCAAGGAAGGCGACTACTGTAACAGGGCAGAGCTGCTGTCATGGATCAAGACACATTGATCTAGAAGCTTCATATGAAACAGAATAAAATGAGCTTGGTTTCTAGCTTACTGCCTGAGGCAAGAGAGAGAGAGAAGAGACATAAAAAAAGAAGAAAGTCTAAGGAATAATAAGGCAGTAAAAGCTGATACAAAGGCAGATTAACAGCCTTTCTGCTCTAGGCATCACAGGAAGGTATAGTTTTAAAACAGAGGCTTAAATACAGAGGTGTTTTTGTGGCATTTACAGAGGGTTGGCATGGGAGAAAGCTGCTTTCTGTTGACACAGAACTGAGCTGCAGCAGATTGGTATCAATCCACGTGTACAACCCACACAAACATCCTGGAAGGAAAACAAAATGATGCACACAGGTGCAGGTCTGGAAATTGACGAGAGAGAGAGAGAGAGAGAGAGAGAGAAAAATCAAATCCATTACTGCAAAGGGAACCTGGGAAGAGAGAAGATGCAGAATGTGCACACAGAGAACATCACTGTGCACATTAAAAATATGACTAAGAAAGACCACAAAACCCCCCAGAATCACAGGCATCCAGTCAGGATGGAATCTCAAGTGGAAACGTGACTGATGCTGTTGAAAGTCTGACCAATATAAAAAAGAAAGGATGTAGAACTAGTGTTAATATCTGGTTAAGAAAAAGCAACTAGAAACTTCAAAGTTTTCAATGAATTCAAGAGGCAGATGTCAGTCTGGAAGTGGTGTAGGATGGAATCACAGAGGTGAACCCTAAATTGCAAATGACTGGTATAATTCCTACTTCTAAAAATGTGGCCATTACTAAACTAAGGAAAAAATAAACCTAAAAATACCCCCAGTGATTCAGTCAATGAGAGATTTCACTGTTTATTCTGCCAGCATTCAAGTTCTCCTGTTTGTAACAGACATATTAAGTTAATTCATCAATTACTAAATGAGTTCAGTTAGTTCACAGCGTGTAATTAATTTATTCTCCTCTGTTAACAGGCACATCCTAATGTCACTTTGTACTATTTTGCAAATTCAATTTAATTTACTAGACACAATGAGAAAAAGGGAATTTTGAAGGCAGAAAATCAAACTGCAGCAAAGACAGATGCAAAACCTATGGAGGTAATGTACAATACAAACAGCATCTGGCAGCAAGGTCCCTTCCCTGCCCAGCAGGGCTGACTGTTCTGAATTAACTGTTGTGTGGTTGGAACAGGTCTGGGATGCTGGGTGCAGGAATGTGGCAGCTGCCAGCCCACGGTGGTGTCCCCACAGCCATTTCCCTGCAGCTGGACTGACTTGTCATTTCCTTCACCCCTGCCAGTCCCCTGCAAACAGTTTCACCAAGAGATCCCTTTTTTCATGGAACTACTCTGGATTTCTTTGTGGTTTTAACAGTGGCCAAGGAAACTCACTCAAGATATTCACTCAAGAGGAAATTCATTCCCCATAATTCCTACTGTAGCCACTGTGAAGGTTAAAAGGATTAAACAGTTGAAGCGATGACTGGGATAATAAAGTATGTGCTGTGTAATGCCAGCTGCACAGGCGTTGACAGAGTAAAGCTTAAAAAAAAAATAGAAGAGGAAAGCCTTTAAATATAAAACCTGACAGTGCCTTGAACATATCTGCACTCCAAAGTCCACGTGTAAAGCAGGAGCCGGGAGGAGAGCTCTGGATGGGTGTGGGATGGAGGTTTCAGGCAGCACCTGCAGCAGTGCCAAGGTGGGAGCAACCCCAGTCGGGTCGGACCTGCCTCTCACACTCACCAACCCTCCCAGCACAGATGAAAAATAGTGGCGGACGCACCCTCAGCCAAGGAGGGAAATCAGCTGAACCATGATAACGGTAATGGATTGCAATTACAGCCTCATTAACAGGAAAATTAAGTTAGGCTTCCATCAGTAACAAGCCATACGATTTTTCTTGTGTTGGTGCAACACACCAACTGGAGCTCTGGGAAGGCCAGTCCTGGTTCACAGCACCAGGCAGGGAGACAGAGCTGTCCACAGTGCCCCTCGCCAAGAGACTGGGAGCCTGCAGGGCATCAGCCACGTGGCCCTGAGTCGGTTCTGCCTGGAGTTTGGCAGCATTTAGGTGCCTACACTCTCGAGTGACACAACTTTTTATTCAGTAGCTGCTGGGGCATCAGCAAGTGCTGTATCACAGCCAAAGGTGTCCCAGCTGGAGTGAGGGAACCCGCTCCTCACCTAGACTTTTCCGCAATCAAAAAGCAGCCCAAACACCACTAAGTGCCCTGGAACAGCCTGAAATCCACCAAAAGCCATGCCAACAGCAGAGCCCTTTCCAGAACAAAGCTGCACAGGAGCCCTGGTGGTCACCACCTTCCACTGGACACTGAAGCATCACCCGAAAAGCGAGAGAAACCTTTTTCATGCCTTCTTAGCCTTCAGCTTCACACCACTCTGGAAAACTGGAGCAGCACAGATCCCACATGTGAGGCTGAACACGTCTCTGCATCGTTTGTGTGGCTCCTGGTACCCAACAGGTTGTTTCAGAGCCAACCTGAGCTTCCCTGCCAGGCACACACACCCTCAGAGCAACTGATGCCCAAATCCCGGTCTAATGTGTCACAAACAAGGTCCCTCTGGAGTGCCTCCCTCTACAGTGCTTATTCTGATTCCAAAATTACATGACACCCATACCCCTGCCACCTTCTCAACGCCTCAAGGGTCCCCCCAGCCTTTTCAGTCTCATTCTGTTCCATTCTGGTGGAAACTGAGCTCTGCCCTGGGATCCAGGGCTTTTTCTCATCACATGTAGGAAGCATTTCCTAATTCTGGCCCAGGCAGTCGAGTTCCACACCCAAGGGCAAAAATCCAGCATGGATACATAAAGTGGGCATCTATGTACTTTAAAGGGATTTAAAACTAGCTCAGTGCTGGGTATTTCTGAAGAGGGTGTCTGTTGCATGTACAGGGGGACACAGCTAAGCATCATTTTGAGCTGAAGCTTAAAATACACCACCTTTCCTGAACTATTTCTGTATTTGCATGGATAATCGGTAATATTCTTGATGAAGAACGAATAATTAAAAGAATTTGGAAGTGCTTAAAAAGATAGTAACAGAGACAAGACGAAACTGATTCCGACTGCAGCACAGCAGTGCAGTGAGACAAGGAATGACTATGATCATGTTTGAGTTACTGTAATTTAAGACAAACTATAGCAGAACTGCTACAGCAGCTTGCTAATGCTATTACTAATCCTTGCATCACACTTTCCAGACTCCTTACGGATTTCCCTCCTAACAGCCTCTGCTTTATCAGAATTTTTTTGGCAAAAGGAATTACAGTAACTTCTGCTACGAGGGTATAATTGTGTCAGGGGGCTGGTGAGGAATATTCCCTCGCATTTCCAGACTGGAGCAGCACTCTGCTTACTGTGCTCTCTACAACACCGAACTGAAACAACCCTCATCCTGCCCTCAGGGCCGTGAAAGTCGTATTAGGTTTCCAGTTAAGGTGAGGGTAATGTGCATCCCGTGTGAATGTGACAGGATAGGCTAAACCAGCCAAAATAACTGAAGTAAACATGCAAACTGCACTGTAAAATACTGTACAGATCTATAAAATAATGCAGACTCAAAGCAAGAAGTCAGAACTCTGACAGGCCATAGGAATACAGATCAAAAAACCATAAAAATTCATTTAAAGCTGTACAATTAAGCCCACATAACAGATACTCTTTTTTTCTTCTTAAATACAACATCCCTCACTTCATGTGCCAGTATTATTAATATATTGCCTTGTATCATTGCCCATGGGTACAAACCTCTTCCTTTAAACACCCCAATCCCCAGATATTTTCAGATGCAAAGGAATAGAGGGAAAGGATTGGCTACAATGCCCCAACCAAACCTGGTGGGTTTTTTCCCTGCCCAAATCCATAGTTCTGTAACCTAAAAGACAGATGCTGAGCATATCTGCTGCATCACTTCCCTGAATCCCTGCCAGCTCTATCTGCTCTCTGAAATCCCCTGTGGAGATTTCCAACACACCGTGAGCCCAGCAAAGCTCCGCCTCCGACCCTTCCTGTTAGGGACTCCTGAGGAATGGGTTTTATCTCATTAATTCAGTGTTTTTTAGGAAACTACTTTTCCCTGCCAGTTTTTAAACCCAGAGGAATTTTCTAGATGTGCAGTGACAGCGCATGAGTAACAGCTCCCTCATTAAACTACCAGGGAGTCATAAAACAAAACAAATTGTTCAGCTTCCCAGTGTTTTTCCGATTTGCTTTCCCTTTCCAAGTCCTGTAGTGCTCACAAACATCCAAACTATCTACGTGACGTCATTTCTAGTCAGAATTCTTAAAGGAAACAACATGTCCTTTGCCTGTTGCTCAATCCTCTGGTATCCTTGCCGTCGCTGATTTGTGGCTGTGAGGAGCCAATTCAGTTCGAATTCAGCCATTTTAGTTTGCCTCAACTCTGGTAGTGAGAGGCATGCGGGGGGAGGGAGCGCACAGCGGCCACGTGCGGGAGGCAGCCGGAGCGGGGGAGCCTCGTCTGTGGGGAGACTTCGCCCGGCACCGCCCGCACGGGGCAGGCAGCGACACACCGAGGAGGGGCTGCTCCAGTGGGGTCCCAAAGAGCTCTCCGCTCCCAGCTGCGCTGGGCCAATGGATCCCTGTTAGCGGGCACGCTTTGGGAAGGGCCGGGGGGTGTAAAACCCAACTGCGTCAGGGCTGGCTGCTGCTCGCGGGGCCTCGCTATTGTTCAGTGCTCGGGCTCGTTCCCTCCTTTGCCTGGCCCCAGCCTGCCCGCCTGCCCTTCTGGCTCTCCTGCCCTCGCTGGCTCACACCTGTCCTGCCTTCCCTGTGCCCCTGACCGCCGCCTCGCCCCGCGTCCTTACCTGGGCTGCCCGCTTCCAACCC
>VZTA01009786.1:48887-61433 GCA_013398855.1 Mohoua ochrocephala
CGGGCAGGCAGCGTGCGCACCCCCCGCCTGACACCGACCGCGCTGCCCCGGCTCGCTGGGGGAACGGCCTCTTCTCCTCTCTGTCCCCTCTCTCCTCTCCCCCAGTCCTTTTCCATTTCCCTTTCTTCTTCTCTGTCTCTTTTGGCCGTCTTTCGCTCGGGCAAGTCCTTTTCCTTCTCCTTTCTGTTATCAATAAACGGTTCTCGGATATAACGTTTGCCTCGTTTGCCTCCATTTCGCTCCCGACCGTCCATTTTAAAAAGAACTCTACGCAGTTCCCCACAGTGGAACGCGACAGTGCCCCAGAGTAGTTTCAAGTAATTTCATTTTTTTTAAACCAAGAGCTAGTTGTGCCCGTGTGAAACATGTACTTCCAAAACACACCATGAAAAGCTTGTCTGGCATGGCAGAGGAGCTGTGTTGGGTCTCCTCCTGCTGGGGAACAGGTTCTTTATCTCATTTTGAAACCTGGGAGTCACAACTCTACAACACACACAGCAGTAATTCAAGGGGTACTATGAAAGGCCACAATTTCAGCATCGGTTTGTGAGAATGAGACAAGATCTCAGTCTTCTGTGTTGCCGTTCAGGATGAAGAACAAGATACCAGAAGAAGATACCAAACAGCCCTGGGAGGTGAGAAAAGGCTTAACAATATTTGCATTTAGTATGTATTTTGGCAGCTTGCAGAAGTGCTAACTACCATCGTTTTCAGAACAATCCTTTAAGGTGCTCTTGCAATCCTCACCTTAAGATAGCAAAGGACTGAGTAGAGACAGTCTGACCTTAATTCAATGTTCAGCGTTTCTACTGAAAAATGCTTCAGGAAAACTTTTGCTCCTTTTGCCTGAACAAAATCTGGGAGACACAGAATGAAAACCATTTCAGACAGCCCGAACATCTCACACCACTGAGATTCTAATTCTTTTAAAATCTTTTAATGAGCAGCAGAAAGCAAAGGAATGAGATAAACTGGGAGCTCCAGACCACAGTCCCTAAAACGTTTTGGCAGCCGTGAGGAGACCCATGACACACACCAGGCCCTCTGACCTTGCAGATTTCTCCAGGACTAGAAAACAAAACCAGCTGAAGGCTTATTCCCTTTTACAGGGATCTGTGCTCTCTGTATCTACAAGTCAATGTTTTGATGCTGATGAATAGTCAGCAACTTTAAATACACACCTGAGTCAGGCAAAGAAGAGATGGAAGTCAAGGAAAGACTACTTGAGCAAAAGGTGAGCAGACACCCCAGCCCAGAGCCTCAGGGATGCTCAAGAGCCTCACTGCTGATAATTTCACTACGAGTTAGGTATTCAAACACCTCTAAGGACACAGGCTGTCAGAATTTGCCTCTTTACACTGCTTTATAATTGGCAGCAGAGGTGGGAACAACTTGCCAGCTTCGCTTGTCACATCATCCTTACGACAGCGTGCGGAGGTACCGCTGAGGAAGGGGGATTTCGTCAGGACTGAAATACATCGCAGACACCGTGGCAGATGGCACTGGGTGAACTGAAATGGAATTGAAAAGTTCAGGGTATTTTAGAGAAGGTTCATTTAAGATGAAACGAGGTAACAGCTTCAGAAATACAGAGCAGTGAAGGGAGACAAAAACGTATCCTCTTCATCCTTCTTCTCCTGACATACGGAGACGCTCAATGAACTAAAATGATTGTAAATATTTTGGCATTTACGTCATGGCCACAACCGAATGCTGACTTGTCCCAATACACTGGGGCACCTCCCCAGACGCACAGCCCCCACTGCCCTGCACATTCTGCAGTCCAAAGGGTGAGGAAACCTCTCGTCATCTGTTTAAATGCAAAGCACAGGCGAAGCGGGGACCTCGCAAGAATATGCCAAGAACAGAGACGGGTTAAGAAATCAAGTTTTTGGACAGATAATGGAAACACCCAAGATTATTAGACTAGTATGATAGAGCAGAAATAACCCTTTGAATCTTTAATACTTGTCCTCTACAAGGACTCCATCACCTCTCCCTAAAAAGTCTTTGGTACCGGCTGCTGTCAGAGATCTCACTGGAATGGGCACATCACAGGTCTACGACTCTGCTGATGCCCTAAGACACAACTCAGTTTAACATTTCAGAAACAAGCCTGCTACTGAAGCAGAGTTTGGACAGCATTCCCAAAGCCACAGAGCCCATCAGGCCTGCGGATAGCTCCTCATTAAAAGAAGCAACAAGGAACAAAACCCCAACCTCTTTTCCAGGCGGTGAATGACACCAGCATGAGACTGACAACTTTCAGGATGAGGTCACCTCCGTTTCCCTTCAGAAATGAAGCTGGCAAGTACAATTAACAATAATTAAAAACTCCTTTCACAAAGGGACACTACACTTTTATTATCTCTGTTGAAGCCTAATCAAAAGCATCACAATGGGCTTGTTGATTTTTTTTTTTTAAACCAAGACACGATAAAAGACAGAAAGAAAACTGGCAATTAAGAACAGAAACCCTATTTTCTTGTGTGCCGTAGTATTTAGGCTCAAAATACGTATTGCACCCTGTTTCCCTAAAAGAAACTCAGTACTTTTAGGGAAACAGCCATGGGAAAACATAACCAAACATAACCAAAAATTTTAATTTACAAAAAAAAAGAAGCTTAATGGATAAATAAAACCGCTCATGACCCTGAAAGTTATATGGGAAGTGCAAGCAACAAGCTGTAATCACAGTCATAAAAAGCTCCTGGCGTTGGATCTAATGATTTTCTTCAGCACAGAGCTCCAGCTGCATTAAGTTCCTTTGCATCCCAATTTACTATTAAAAAAAAGTAATTATATGAGAGCCAAACCCCATCCATGTATTCTGCTGCACATCTACGGTGCAATAATAACTTTATAAACCCTTTAAAATGTTTTTATTTTCGCTGTGGACATTGAAGGTCTCGCTGCTCTTTATCAGGGAAGGTGTTCTGCTATCGTCGTCTCCCCCCGTATGCAGGCAGAACTTCCAGATCAAATTTACCAGCAGAGCTTTAGGTTGCAGATTAAACCTTGGCAATTTCACCCACAAACTTGAGTGCTTAAATCACTTCTAAAAGTGTGATTACTTCTGAAAGATTCAGTGTCACAACCCCAAAATGACCCTGCTGCTGTGCGGAACACGCTGCGCGATCCGAGTGGCATCGGGCACACGGGTCCCCCTCTCCCAGAAGCATGGGTGGACGATTTTCCCAAGACTGAGCCGATTTTAGGACAGGAGGGTAAGCCTAGGGACTGAGGAATGAGAGGGTTAAGCGGGAAGCAGGCAGAGTGGAGGGTGAGCCAGCAGCAGGAAGCCCACCTGCCCCCAGAGCGATGCCCGCCGGACGAGGAGCGGTGCCAGCCCACAGCCCGGAATAGCAGCGGGGCCGGCGGAAGGGAAGGAAATGTACAGTCTTAGGCAAGAGGTCACCCCAGTCTGAACACATCAGCACTCGAAGTACGGTTTTCCAAGGGCCTGACTCCACAAAACCCCGCTGGTACCAAGGGGTGTGACTCGAGAGGCCAAGGACCAAGGACGCTGTGACACGACCTGGTCACTCTGTCACTTCAGAGACACGGGCTGAGCGTAAACAGGGAAGTCACGTGGCATCCGTAGTGTCATGTAGTGACTTCCTGAGTGCCACCCGGGCTCAGAACGTCGCCTGCACCATCGCTTAGCCCACACAGTTGTCTGCAAAAATGGGAACCTTTAAGCACCTCCTTTTACCGACACCCATGCCCGCCATCCTCCGTGACTCAGGAATCCGTTTCTGGATGCTAGCGTGCATTTCCCACTTCCTTTCCCTGCAGTGCACAGAACAGAAACGGAGCTGAGTGCTGACACAGTAAGTAGATTGATTGCAGTATTTTGCTTTTTGGACCGAGTCCCAATTTCAGTCCGATCTGGTTCTCAGATAGGAGGCTGTACATTGTCACAGCGTTTGTAAGAGCGGTTGCTACACTGATTCCACGAGATAGGCGAGGCTGTGCATCTGCATATCAGAAAACCAGATCGTGCACGCTGCAGATGCATCGAATTTTCTCAGAATAATAAAGTGGAGAGACACTGAAAACAGCATGGAAATCATTTGATGGGCTTCTTCCAAACATGCTGATATAAATACAGGTCAAATTTGCAGAGAATGTTCAAATTTGCATCGTTATGTTTTTAAAGCCTTTTGAAAAGCAAAGATTTTTCTAACAGTTGAGACAACAAGCCTGGGAGACAGCAGATTTGGAATCGTTTGTCCTATTACTACAACACTGACTGTGGATCATGCCAGGGAAAAACTCAACTCTCAATCGACTGCTCAAAGAACAGGTGAAATTTTCCCAGTGCTCAGCATCCAGGAGATGTCACCACAAGCTGGAATTACGCACACAGGTGCTTCCTGCTGCCCAGGCACGTTGAAAATCACATCTTAAAAGGATGGTTGTACACTTAAAATGGAGATGTATTAACCAGTCCATATCTCACCAAACAGATCTGAAGTACACGAGCAGCTCAGAAACTCCTTTCCTACACACTCTAATCCCAACAGATCCCCCCGTACCTTTTCTTTGACGCAATTTTGTTAAGTTTACTCAAGAAAGAATGCAGCCTTGCTAATCCATGGCACTACGATGATTATCTTTTAACAGCTGTACCATTCTGAGACAATTTTTGACAGCAATTCACACGCTATGACACCACCAGGATTTGATCTACACATATTTTAGACCAAAACCTTACAGCTTCCAGGCAATCTCCTGAAGGACTCGAGGAAGAAGATCTTCAGACCCCTCACTTTGTATTAGTTGCCCAGCATTTCTTCTGGTAAACGAACCATAGCCTTCTTAGGCAGACAAAGTGCCTCTCACAAATGTACTGGTTCTACCCGACTAAGACAGACAAATAGTGAAAACTTATTTCTGGCAATAAATAACAAACTGCTTTGAACTATTTTTCATCCCAGAATTGCAAATTAACAAGTCCACGCACGGCCTCCATCTCAAAGCACTGTAATATGTAAAAAGGGTGCTATGAATTTTAATACAAAGGTGTGTGATGTCTCCTCCAGATGGGAAGCATTAGAAGAAATGTTATTACACACACATATTTTTAATATTAGGCAAATGAGATATCTTGCATTCAGCCACGTTCTTGGGGCAGCGATCACAACTGAAACGTGTGGTTTATCGTAGGGAATTTTAAAAAAATAAATATTCAGACAAAACCACAGAATCACAAGGGATGGGTGATGTATTCTTTACCACCCTCCTTGCCCTACCCCTTTGCAGCAAATTAAATGGTTTCAACATGTTAAAAAAACCACCCAACAAATAAAAAAAATAAATCTTACTTCTTGAAGCTGTCTGGTTGTTTTCCTACAGACACTATCTCAGCATTACGCAGCCACTACAGCCATGAACTGCTGCTTTCTGGTTTGCTGAGATCAAGTGAGTGTGTGGTTCCCTTCACTTTCTCTTGAGCAACGAACAGAAAAACTCCGGGTAATGAAAGCATTAGAAGATAGAATCTCCAGTAATAAAATCTATTTTACAACAGCAGGAAACAAATTTAAGATAATATGGAGGGACTTCAAGGGGACCTTGTAACAGCTTCCTCCCACCTAAAGGAGCTCTGAGAGCTGGAGAGGGACTTTGGACAAGGACATGGAGTGACAGGACAAGAGGGAATGGCTTTCCAATGACAGAGGACAGTGTTAGATAGGATATTGGAAGAAATTCTTCACTGTAAGGGTAGTGAGGCAGAGGCACTGGCACAGGTTGCCCAGAGAAGCTGCCCCATCCCTTTAGTGTTCAAGGACAAGGCTGGATGAGACACGGAGCAACCTGGGATAGTGGAAGGTGTCCCTGCCCATGGCAGGGGTTGGAACAAGAGGATCTTTGAGGTCCCTTCCAACCCAAGCCATCCTGAGATAACTTCATGTCAGTGTGGTGTTTAAAACAGGAGCTGAAAGGCTCCGAACTCTCTGGGGCAGAATGAGTGAAACAAGCCAAGACAAAGGGTTTTATTTCTCATCGATGCACCTTTGACCATGTTGTTCCCAACTTTCTCTGTAGTGCCTGAAACATACTGATCCCCTTACGTAACCCAAGCCTTGGAAAAGTCAGTCACCTCCACTCCTGTAGTAGCTTCCTGCACCTGCCCCTACAGGTAATAAAGGATTACATGGATCAGAACTGCAGTGTTTATGAAACTTTGTTTTTTCTGCTCAGCAAGCAGCTCATTTATTCTTAAAATGAAAGGAGTGGCTGTGTTAGAAAGAAAAAAAAAAAAAGGGAAAGAAAAACAACATAATGAAAAGGAAGAACACACCCATATGGAAAAAAATGGCCAAAGACAAAGCAGGCTTATTGCAAATGCTGTGCAACCCTCTCACTGACAAAAACAAACTACTAATTAACCAGAAGGGAAACTTCAAGGTTCTCATTCCTGTGTGTACTCAGAATCTGTCCACACTTCTCACGCTGCTCTTATGATTGTTGTGATAAGTTTTCATATCAAGCAGAACAATAAACAAACTTGTAGTTAGGCCTGCCACTGTAAATATTTTAACTGTGTCCGTGCAGACCCACAGGTGGCAACTGGGAGCGGAGTTTTTTGACAAAGCAGTTCAGTTCCTGCAGTTCCCAAAGCACGTGTAAACACCACCAGGATCGCTGCTTATGTAAGGAATGCAAATTTGGGGCTCTGACAGCTCTACAACCCAACAGGCTTGTATTAAACATACCCCCACACGTTCCTCTGGATTTTATTTTGCACAGTTACTACAGCATTTGAACATCAGCAAGAGATTTGGGCTGTTTTAACGGTAAGAAGCATCTGCTTAAGTACAGCAAATTGTTTCTGGATTTGTCTAGGATTAAAAAAATGAGTAAACACTGACTACTGTACAAGCTGTCTTGGCTGCAGTTCCAAGCTTTATAGGAAATTTACTTTGCAACAGGTGACCACGTTCAAGATGAGGAAGATTTCACTAAAATGCTCCAAAGTCTGGAGCACATCTGCTGCAAGGAAAGGCCGAGAGAGTTGGGGTTGATCAGCCTGGAGAAGGTTCCAGGGAGACCACAGAGCCCCTTCCAGTGCCTAAAGGGGCTCCAAGAGAGGGACCTTGGACAAGGTCCTGGAGTGACAGGACAAGGGGGAATGGCTTCACACTGCCAGAGGGCAGGGTTTAGATGGGATATTGGGGAGAAATTCTTTACTGTGAGGGTGGTGAGGCATCTTATCTGGCTACTGACGAAAACCTGCAGGGACTGGTGTTTTCAGACCACTGCATATGAAGTTATTCCTTAGTAAATACCTTTTTGGCAGCTAAGGTCAGACCTGTCACTTCCTGCAGTCACTCACCTCTATTTGGGCTTCAAAAAGGACTTGCTCTATTACAGTAAATATTGAGAATGTACTGTGTACAACTTCATATAACTGAACAGGACAGCAGAGACCTTACCTTGGACAACAGCCTGACTGCACCTGACTACAGAGAGGTCACAGCTGGGGCTGTAACTCCACCATAGTAATTAAAAACAGGTACAGATTAGTCACAGTGAACTACATCCAACCCTACAGCACTTATAGTAAAAGATCCTAATAAAAGCCTTGTCAGGCAGGGTCTGAAAATGATTTAAAGTTACCTTACTTTCCCATCTCATTCATTAAAGTTAAAGGAACTTCAAGTTTGGGAGCTGTCTTTATGCTGAGGCATTGCAGGTTTGTAATTCCAGAATATCCCTCATCCTCACACCTTTTATTAGTCAGGGAACTCCTTCCCCCTCTGCAGCTCTCGGGTCATTTCAGCTCCTGGGAATGACCACTACAAAACTGCAATGAACCAGACGGACTAAAAGTCTCTTGTCTGACTTTTGTTAGAGCCAAAAAAACCCGCAAATGCATAATTATGGTCTGATATATTTCTGCAGGAACAGCAGCAGCAGCATGCAACCAGCTGCCCAAGGTGAGGATTAGTGTTTACTGCATGCCCAGAGACAGTGAAGTTCAGGCAGAGTAAATCACGGAGTGCCACCCAAACCAGCTGGGAAGCAGCAGGAGGGTCTGTGGAGCTCTCTCCATCTTCTCTGCCTGTCTCGAGGAGCGTGGTTGTTCCCAGTATTTCAGGTATCCCCACAGAGCCAGCCCATAACACTACTCCAACTTTTTGCTACCTCCCTCCCCATGCACTCACCCCCTCCCACCTCCTCTCTCACTTGCCAGTCTCGTTCCCCGCCCACTCAGGCTTTCCCTTACTCACTCCGTAACCCACCCATTTACACGTTCCTCATTCATCTTCCCGCTCACTCACACAACCCGAGCCTCAAACACCTCCAATCCACTCAGGGAGAGGAACTTTGCCTCCCAAGACCCACCTGTCCACGCCTCTCTCATCGACATTCCCTGATGCCTCGCATCCAGCTTCCCAGAGTTTGAGGGAATACTGCTCCATGCTCCTCCCCATGTCCATGAGGCTCCATCAATCAATCCCTCCACTCAACATCACTGCTGACCTTCTCCTGCCATCCCTTCTGGATGAGCCAAACGCTTTCTTTGGACAGAGTGAGGATGGATGGTGGGATAAGGACTGGGCAGTGCTGGCCCTGCCTCTGCCACGTCCGTGCCCGCCGTGCCTCCAGCAGGCACCCAGCACACCCCCACCCTGCAAAATCCCCCTTTTTGGAGGCTTCCAACCCAACCCTCTCAACCTCTGGGGTACTCTGGAAAGAAAAACAAGAGGTAATGCTTCAGGAAGGAGTGGAGGACTGGGGTAGAGGTGCTGGATCGTGACCAGAGGGCAGCTCCGAAGGGGCCGGCTGAAGCCAGCGTGGCCGTGCTCCAACTCACACCAACCACCCCGTCTTTCTCTCATGGGGTGACTGCAAAAAAAAAAAGGTCCACTTGTCCTTTTTATAGCCACTGAATGTTTTTCTTTAAGGGAGGGATACGGATCTAGCTCTTAGTGGTCAAGACAAAGGAAAACTTTCGAGACAACCCTCCTCAGGCACCCCCAAGCTTCTGGTAGTGAAGAGCAAGCCCTGAGGAAGAAACAACAAACAAGCAAACCCCAAATCCCACAGAAACAAGTAAAACTATAAAAAGAAACAATAGTTATGAAGAACTTGAATGGAAAGCTGGGACGGGGGGTTGGGGAAGACTCCAGTTAACTACACTGCAACTTCCACTAATTCTGTCACTAATAGAAAACTAATTTTTTTGGTTTCCCTGCAATGCCCTCTGCAGACTTGCCTGCACACACAGCTTCCCCAGTTTAAATGCCACAATGGAGTTAAAAATCACTTAAATTTTATCTCCTCCATACAAAAACATTTTCATTTCCAATTCAAATTGGCCTTTTCAGGTAATTTTCAACTATTTCTCAAATGACACCAGAACAGACCGCTCTTATACGATAATAAAATACGTGTCTGAGAAATTATACTATTAGCAGTTCAATTTAAAACCTATCTTCAATCAGTAGAATTTTCCCAAATCCTGAAAAACTGAACATGTAGCACTTAAGATAAGTGATACATTTAATATTCAAGAGCACATAATATTATTCCACTCATATTTACGGGCTGTTAAAACCAGGGAGAATTACTGAAAGATGAGAACGCAGACTCGAAATAATATGAAATATTACAAAATAAAGAAATGGAAAAATTTAGGACACATATTAGGCACAGAAAAATCCTGCCATCAGACTCTGTGGGAAAGATTCCAGAGGATCAAAGCGGAAGGCCAAGTTGTTAGAGTATCTCTACCCATAAAGTGCAGGGAGGAAAAAAAAAACCACCAAAAACCAACCACCCAAAACCACGCAGCAGGAAACATGTACTGGCAAGACGAAGGCCCGGATGATCTAATGCACTTTCCATCTCTAACATCTCTGATTCTGTAATTCCATAGGAGCTCTTAGCACAGGGCCGGCCAACTTCTGCAGCAACTCAATCGTCTGACTGGTGTGCGATAATCACAGCGCTCAATTAAAAGGAGGCCCTTGTAGCTGGGTGTTGCAGCTACTCCCCATCAAAGCCGTGCCAGTAGGGATGTGACTGGCAGGGGCTCAGTAATGACAGGGTTGTGGGGAGCTCTCCTCAACAGGCACAACAGAATTTATGTCATTAAAGAGACAATCATCATCTTCCTTGCAAAACGCCCGGGGGTCAGCTTTTGACAGTGGATTTGATAACGCCGAGTTCAACTGTGTCAACATTTGTGTATGCAAATAACTCCTCTCCTACGTGCGAGCGAGCCTTAGTGCGGCTGGATCTATATTATACAGCATTTTTAACTATTTACTCTTGATTTGTGCGCTGAGAAAATCTTCCCTTAGGGTAAAATACCAGCTTGTTTCTCAGATCATGTGCTTTGTTTGCTATTTTCAAGTTGTTAGGTAAGCACACATGCAAGGAAGAAGACGGCGCAGAAGGACGCACGGCACGAGCACACCTCTGGTGTTTTGAAGAGGGTTGTACGAGGAAAATGGATTATAGCAACAGCAGTAAGAATCAATCAGGAAAATTGAGAGAAAAATGCAGAAGGAGAGAAAAAACTCCAAAGCAGAAGAGTAGAAAGCAGAGGCGTGTAGAAAGATAATCCTTCCCCAACACGCAGAACTGTGCTGTGCCTGCTGGAAGCCAACTGCCCAAACTACTGCTGCCCCGAAATCTCCTGCAGAGAGATGGGTTCAGGGGTATTTTGCCTTTTTTTTTCCCCTCAGCCAATAGAAATTCTACCCCGACTCTGATCACGACAGGATGGGATTTGTGGAATAACAGACAAAGGGAAGTTTCGTGAAAAGTATGAACAGAAGAACAATTTGCGACGCTGTTTAAAAAAATGCCAGTTTGATAAATGCCATGAGCCTATCAAGGCTCTCTATAAAGTTTATTTCTATATATTTATTTATAACAGTAAGATTTAAGGTTGAGATTGGATATTGGGAAGAAATTCTTTACTGTGAGGGTGGTGAGGCCCTGGCACGGGGTGCCCAGAGAAGCTCTCGCTGCCCCATCCCTGGAAGTGCCCAAGGCCAGTTTGGATGGGGCTTGGAGCAACCTGGGATAGGGGAAGGTGTCCCTGCCCATGGCAGGGGGGGTTGGAATTAGGTATCTTTAAGGTTCCTCACTCTAAGTGACAGCCTTTGATTCTATGATCAATAACCAGAAATTTTAGCAAGGGATGGGCTCCTCCATGCCACTATACAGTATTATTATCCCTTTTCTTAGGTACTTCTGCTCTCAACAGATGCTTAAGTTAAATGCAGACACCTAAAATCCAGATGCCAAAGGAACACAGGAAACAGTGTTCAACAGATTGCTTGTTTTGGAGAACGAGGTTAAATCGGCTCTTCCTCGAGCTCCACTGTGATGAACAGACAGGAGAGGTGAGGTTTCCTGAACACGATGAACTTCATGCAGGTGTCACTCTAAGTGACAGTGTCACCTCCTCCTTTGCTTCTGGCCACGAATTCCTCCCACCTCCCCATCAGCACCAGCAGCCTTGCAGCCACGCCATGGCATGGAGCAGCTTGAACTTCCATAGAGAAAAGAAACGCAGAAGAAAAATCTCTTTTTCAAACCAGCTCAGCAAACTGAGCTGTTCAGTTTGGCTCACTCCAAGGCCACATGGTCATCAGGCCATGGAAGGAACTGAGCTTGAAGCCACATGTGAAACCTGCAGAGCAGGTACCCTCTGCCCACACTGACACGCCAACGGCAAAACAACATCCAACCACCACTGCAACCCAAAGCCACGTCCACGGAAGACAATACTGTCACCTTTAAACAGTATCCCAGTGGTTAAGAGCTCACCTGGGAGGCTGGGCACTTCTCCCAGGGCTGGGCATTTTTCCCCCTGCAGATCCCACCTCCTGCGAAGTCCCTGAACCAGCAGGCTTCAAGCAGAGCTTGGGCTGAGGCTGCTTTCTGCCCTCCCGCTGGAGCCGGGCCAGCTCGCAGAGGAATTCAAAACTCACAAAGACATAAAGAGAAAGCCCTGGAGGGCAAGTATGACTCCATGAGAAAGAGACTCCCAGGAGCAGGGGCAGAGCCCTATATTCTGGTCCCTTCTCCAGGAATTGCTCATGCCTACTGCACTGAAGATTAGATAAAACGTATACATAGCTCCTTTTATACCAAAGCTTCAAAAATACATCCTATGAGCTATGTAAACACACCTAAGAGCCAGTGAGAGCTCTGCCCTAACAGGAGAACAGCATATTCCTACCTGTATTCTTGGAAATATTTTTATACTTGGTGGATAAAAGTAAATCAAAGAGCAAAGCTGAGATCTTCCCAGTTATGACTCACTTCTGCCAACCTCATGTTTTGGCAATAAAACTGCATATATACTCTCACCTGAGCCTGTAATAACAGGTCATATGGGGAATTTCTGTAGCCACTTGGGTTCTTAAAGGTACAATTCAGGTGCCCAAACTTTGGTGAGAAGTGAAAACTGCCTGGCAGTGTCCATTTGCTGCACCAGGGAACCCCTGAAGTCCCAGCAGGGCACGGCAGCACTGCCTAGCGGTGGCCCAGTTTGGCAGCAGACACAAA
>VZTA01009787.1:0-50263 GCA_013398855.1 Mohoua ochrocephala
ATATTATACAATATGGCAGGGTGGGATATTCATTTCCATCACAAATGTACCGATCTCTATTTGAGAAGCAGTTGGCTTTCTTTTCAGAAGCCTTAATGGTTAGAAACCCTATCTTAATTTCCATCTGAGCAGCAAAGTATAGTTAGCATTCAATCTAGAAGTATCACAATTTCTACTGTTTTTCTCTTGGGTTTGTGAGCAGCATTATCTCCAGTTTTGACTCTTTTTTTTTGTATTTTATGTTTTCAAAATCAACAGAGACACCTTATCACAGGTGGCTGTAGCCGTTTCTGTCCAACTCATTTATCCTCCCTTTTCCTTTATTCTGCACCTGCTGCAGGAACTGCTCACCTGATCATGAGGGAACTGCTTATCTGCCACAAATCACAGTTTCTGCAGACATTCCTACCACTTTGTGTTGCAGGCTATAAATCTGGAAGTGCATTCCTCTTGGAAAGGGACAGAACAGGCAAGGTAGAGGTAGAAACTATTGCAGTTGTTCTAGGCAAGCTGTTTCTTGCAAATAAGTAGTTCGACTTGTTTTCTCGCTGTTACTTTGATGCAATGCGATAACAAAACAACCGCTAGCCCCTGGCTTTTTAAGGAGATTTTGCGTGCTTTTCTATTCCAGTTTCTGTCATTTAATTAGTTTTTTTGTTTCTGTGAAATTACTCAGCAATAATAAGAAAAACAAAGTTAATAAAAAGTGAAGCAAAAGGAAAACAAAATTAGAGCAAATGTGTTTACAAAATTATCTAGATTTGTAATTTACTTTTAAATTAGCCAGGCGAGATATATTCACATTAGCTACAGAGGAATTGCTTGTCCAAATTGCCAACAGCCTGTAATACTTAAAATATCTATCAGTCCATCAGGTTTAGGTTGGATATTAGGGAAAGGTTTTTCACACAGAGAGTGGTTGAGCACTGGAACAGGCTCCCCAGGAAATGGTCACAGCACCAAGCCTGACGGAGTTCAAGAAGTGTTTGGACAATGCCCTCAGGCCCATGGTGACTCTTAAGGTGTCCTGTGCAGGGCCAGATGGACTTTGATGATCCTTGTGGGTCCCTTCCAAGTCAGATTATTCTATGATTCTGTTTAGCACAAAGGACATCTAGGACAAGGAACATCTTTTTATACCAAAAGAGGAGAGACTTAGATTAGAAATTAGGAAATTAGAAAGAAATTCTTTACACACAAGGCAGTGAGACACTGGAAAAACTTGTGTAGAAGCTGTGGATGCCCCACCCCTGGAAGTGTTCAAGGCCAGGTTGGGTGTGTTTTGATAAGCCTGATGCAGTGGATGGCATCCCTGCCCATGGCATGGGGTTGGAACTAGGTGATTTTTAAGGGCCCTCCCAACCCAAACTATTCTACAATTCAATGAAATATACAAAGCATTAGCAAGGAAGATCTCCATAGAACCAAGGTATGGTATACATGTGTGGAGTAAAAAGATAAAAAAAATACTAGTATCTGTGTTTATAAAAATGCTTATAAACTCAAGCATAAAATAGTATTGAAAAACTCTAAATGTTTTTTATCTTTTTATGAAGGTAAAGGACAGAGATTTTTGTATGTAAACTCATCCGCCCAGAAGGAAGGAAGCAGCGCAAGGATAACTACCACCAAATTCTTCCCAGCTAGTCTTGGGGTCTGTAGAGTTCGTTTCTGGTTCTGGATGTTTGCTTCTAGGCAAACAGGAGTCTTAAAGGTAAAAGTCCTTCTACTACATTATGGCATAATAATACTTACTTTAGTACTGTTTGCATTTTTGTGTCTAGGATTACCAAAATCTCAGGAATTTATGTTAACAATACTTCATCCCAACTTCACTGCAGTTACACCTATATATAAATCCACTCCTGACAGGATCGAGTGACAATTCTGCTTTAGATTTAGTTCCACTCGAAGTTCTTTTCTCTACATACGTAAAAATTAACATTGTACATTTGACTAGCATAAGAAAACCTACCCAGTACCAGCACAGTTCTCTGCAGGATTCACTCTAACACAAAATAGAGGTGGTTTCCAATGTTTAGTGGTTTAAAAGAATAGTTTCAAAAATATTAATGTAACCATGGGGGAAAGGTGTTTTATTAAAACAATTGGAAATAAGGTATTTAACTGTATTAACAATATAGCTCAAGCTTCCACGAAACTGTCATCTTGCTGTTCCCCAGTCACCCTTGACAAGTACACTCTTGTTTGTTAAGCACTCCAGTAACAGTGCAAGCAGGGATGGGAACCCTTGACACACAACTCACTTCATGTGACTCACTGAATAAATATGTTGCACAGCTCCTTTTTAAGTGACCTGAGAAAGACTCCTGTCTGCGGGGTTTGTTAAATTTTGAAATACAGGTTATGTTAATTTTTCAGTCAGTTTAGTCAGAATATGTTAGTCTATGTTAAAAGAGTGAACAAGAATATTTTTACAGTGTTGGACATTGGATTAAGTCAGGAAGTTTGTACCAGTGCTTTTTCCACTTGAAAAGATAATCAGGACAATTCCATGGGATTATAGTGCAATTAGGCTGGAAGGGCCTCAGGTGGTCTCTAGTCCAACCTCTTGCTCCATGCAGAGTCAACTACAAGATCAGGCTGGGTGGTTCAGGAATTTACCCAGTCTTGAAAATGGCCACAAATGGAGACTACTCGGCTGCTAGGGGCAACTTGTGCCACTGGTAAACTGTCCACCATGGAAAGACTTCTCCTTGCATCCAGCCCAAGCATAACGTTTCCCTTCATTTCCCCCTTTTTTTTTTTTTTTTTTTTTTTTTTTTTTTTTTAGTAATTTTTTTCAGGATGGGATTTGCATATCAGTTTTATCTCTAGCACCTAGTTTATGGATACTCTGAGAATTGCTATAAATTTACTCATTGATACAAAAAAAACCAAACAACTGTATTTCATGAAGATAGTATAAGCAGCAGTAAAAAGCAAACATAAATTCCTTTCTTTGATCTTTTGATAGCTGAAACACTGTGAGATTATCTATGATTAGCTATTTGTTTAAATTCAAGCGTCCTGGACATTACAGCATGCAAGATTGAGGATGAGACTCTTTGATGGAGTTTTGAATGTTTTCAAGCATCACAGAACACTTAGCGTTTGTGAACATGTGTGTGGCCTATGTGTGAGTTAGTAGGCAGACAGCCAAACGGAGTCTGCTTTTTAATTGTTTTTCTCTTTTTAAACAGACTAGTTTAATTAACTCTCATTGCCTTCAGTTTGATAAAGAATTGTCTTACGCCCACATACAAATAAAGATCCCTGTTTATGGCTTTGCTACATGTACTCTTTATGTAGAAGCATATTCACAACAGACTGAAGCACTCAGCAAGGAGTATCATCCCATCACAGAATCAATTTACCTCTGTGGACATTTTGCTCTTTTCTATCAAACTAATAAGCTATTTCGGTATCAACTGTTGCTGTTATTAAATCAAGAATATAAATTAACTGTACCCATTCAAGTGAAAAAGAAAAAAGCCTAAAAAGAACAAAAAAGAAAAGCAATAAAACCAACAGCCCATAACTTCTAAAACAACAGCTCTGTGAAGGTTTGTTTTTTTTCAGTTTGCACTGGAGGTGAAAGAAGTCAAACTGTAATAGGAAGTTTGAACAATGTGCCAGAATATAATAACATCAGTACAAAAGCTGATATAGTTCTTATCTGAAAGACAGCTATCTGGTCAAGTTTGAATTTAAAAAAAATAAAAAGGACTGCAGATATAAGACACACTGAGATGTGTGATTAAAATGACATACACAGAACTGGTGAAAGAAAGATAAAAATGAACACTGTAATGGTATAGGAAGTAGATGTGGTAGAACTGCACAAAATTAAAGTTATGGGAACAATCTTATTTTTACTCAGAAAAGGAACTAGTCACCAAGGAAAGGGAAAGAGGAACTAGAAGTGCTTCTATTTTACATTCACAATGCTTGTTTCAATTGCACAATTCCATTGTCATAAACTCTGTAATTTGTTCATAGGGAAACCAAAAGTCTGGGTTATTATTATTTTTTAGAAGGACACAATATTTACAGCAGCTCTTGCATTAACACAGAATGGATGCTATTTAAAAGAGATCTGAATACTCCTGCTTCAGGATTTCCATCAACCTTTAACCTCCAGGAGAAAAAATTGCTTTGTAGTGATTGGGTACAAACCCACCAGCTTTCCTCAGAAGTATGTGGTAACAGCCTTTGAAAGGGGAGTTATCCAGCACTAAATACATGGCTGGTCTAATATATTAATTAATATGCCTTGAACAAATATATTTCTTAATGCAAACAAATTTTGTTGCATTATGCTGCAAATGTACATTTAAAAAACCCGACACATTTCTCTTTACATTTTTATGACTATTTAGTTGAATTTAATGGTGTAGGAGAGCAGTTTCAGCAAGAAATGAATGTGGTTTTCACATCCGTTTCATTCCAATGGAAATTCTATTGATCGTCTGTCAGTTAGACTGAAAACACTCAGTGTTTATTATGCTTTAGTATTCTGCCTCTGCCCATTTACCTCAGGAGTCTGCCATACTCATACAGTGGAGAATTAAAACTGAAATTAATTCCTGATGTGATCATATAGCTAATATATCAGTTTTCTGCCTTGGTATTTGTTGATACTAACAGAACTGATTTATAATAAATTTTGATGTAAGATAGGTCAATTTTACTTAAAAAAACCTGAATATTTTATTACTTCAAACTAATGTTTAGACAAAATTTTTATTACTTCCAGCAAAAGTTTAGGGGGATAAAGAGAAAGTAGGTAAGTAATTTAAGTGCTTCTCTATTGGGACAATGAAATTTGATACAATTTTGTAATCTGATTTGTGGACTTAAGAGAAAAAATTTCAGTCTGTCTCCGGTGGGACTTCAGTCCAAGGAAGACGTGCGATGATGACTGCCGAGGAATGTGAAGAGTTCAAAGGAATGGTCTTAAAGATGTAAAGCAGAAAACGTATCATCATTATTCACTGGAGTCAGTGGAAATTTTCCTCAGCTGACACAAGTCTCTGGTGCCCAATGAAGTGAAAATACAGGTTGTCTTTCTCAAGATTTTCCTGTTTCCTCGGCTGGCAATTAAAGACTCCAAGTCGTCAGTGGGGGAAGACTACATCTCTTATTATTCACCCTTTAGATCTGCATTGGTTTCTTATTTATTAGGCAAGCAGGTGGAATTTAGTACCTTCCAGCATTCCGACTGCTAGATTCAGGCAGGATCAGGAGGATAATACATCATCTTGAAGAGTCGGGATGAGGGTACAGAATAGCCATGAGTTGTAACTGCTGATTAACAACTAGAAGTTTATATTTTATGACCTTTAAAAGTAGGTCACTTTCCCTATCCCCAAAATGAAATAGAAACTGAAAAAAGAATTTGGAATTTTCTAACACACAGGGTGTTCTGTGGAGAATTAGAACTAAGTCATGACTTTAAGGGGGTAAATAGGATTTTCTAAAGAATGTTCATCTCTGTGGATCAGCTAGATCAGTATTAGGCTGGAGAACAATCTTATCAGACTGATAAATACAGATTGTTCAATGGGATTTCGCTAAAACTTGTTGTTTGGTTGGTTTGGGGTTTTTCTGGGGGGTTGGGTTTTTTTGGGGGGGGTGTTTTGTTTTGTTTTTGGGGTTTTTTTGGTTGGTTGTTTTTTGTTTGGTGGTTGTTTTTCTTCCCTTACACACCATATAGTGGGATTCACCTTGCTAGCTTTTTTCTTTTACACATCTTAAATTGTTTTCACTACCAGGCAAACTTGTACACTTTAGATGGGATGCTGTGTCCCTGGAGGTATTAAGCAGCACACAGTTGTACCCTTCCAGGGCTCTAGGGAGATCATATCCATGAAAATTTGCTCTACCTTTCACATACTGTATATGTTTACACAGGCCAGCAAAAGTCTTGTATACACCTGATGTTCTTCCTGATCCAGAAGATGCTCAAACTCTGAGCGACACGGGTAGCCCCAGGAAAGAAGATACTGTTATGTTTCTTCACTTTCACTGGGCACAACCTCAGAGAGAATAAGATCTGTATCCCTTGCTAAAGGAACAGAGTACATGGGCTTCCCATTTTTCTGAACTCTCTAATTTCATTTGATTTAGCATGCATTTTCAGTTATGTATTTTTTTTTTTAGAAATGTCATCTAAATTTTTAGAAGACATTTGAGAACACAGACCCTTTCCTGGCATAGTTGTGGTTAGATAAAAGGCTTGGAGAACTCAAGTATTCAGGAGTACTTTGGCAAGTAGTGGAATTGAAGCATTACCCCAGGAGTGCACATGACAAATGAAGCAGAACTGGGAGTTCAACCGAGATTTCCAATGTACCAGTTTAGAGATTTACACTAAATGCTGTTAGTTTCCTCAATTACCTATGTGATTGTTACACACCAAGTTTAAACTTCAGTCAAACCTGACTGAGGACAGAGTCACAAAAATTACCATAACATATTAATGAATCCATTAGTAATTACATATCTGCATACCCTCACTCTATGGTAAATATGTTAAATCTCAGAGAAAAGAAAGACAAGGCATATGAAATGCCTTTGCATCTATGTGAACAGGAGCTGATGTCATCAAATGTCACACTTAAGGCCCAGTTTGACTTGCTGCCATCGCAGACCCACTGGCCAGTAAACATACAGCAGGTTTCCTAACTGGTTTATTGTTTGCACTGAGCTTGAGCTGCAGGGTTGATCTGTATGTCACAGAATGGGTCCGTGCTGCATCTGACGCCAGACTTTTTATGGACACAATCAAATTTCTCTGTACATAGATCAAACTGTTCAAGCAAGTATCGTGCCTTGAAACTTTCAGTATGAGAAACTTCTCCTACTAACCTCACCAAAAGAATTGAAAAAAAAAAAAAATATCTGTCTTTAAACAATGGGACAATCTTTAAATATCCTGTAAGAGAGATTCTAGTATTGTCTTCAGATGTTTTTCATTCCTCCCACTTCCCCAATATCTATTTGTGCAGCTGTGAGACTTAACAATGAGATGTATTGAAAGATGTATTGATATTATCTCAATATCTACCTTCCAAAAGGAGAAAATATCACTGCATATGGCTAAAACCATGCTAACCTTATTATGTGCTGTAAAATTCCAAATCGTCAAGATTATCATATTTCATGATTGGTAAAAGAGTGAATGGTTCCAGAGACACACACAGGTGCGGTAACATTGTCCTAACCTCACATGTAGAGTTTCTCTAACCAAGGGTTTTAACTTATCGAGGCCTTAGAGCCTGGTAATGTGAAAAACTGTTGCACACAGGTTTTCATTTTATTTTATAGGTTAAACCAGCTATTTTTTATCAACACCTGTCCTTTAAGCCCAGCAAGAGGCATGCTTTTAGGAAGACAGTGACAAGATATTGCTGTTACACAGTCCTGTAACCAAAGATCAGGCTTGACAAAATTCAGTCCTGATTTGAATTGCTCTGAGTCGGTATTCTTCATGCTCCCCTGCTCCAAAAATGAAATAACTTGCAAGAGGTTTCAGGCACCAGAGGTATTTTACCAAGTTCTACAAAATATGTGGTTTATGGTGCCATTTGGGTTTCTCGCTTATTTGTCCGCCAGGTGGACTGAGAGAATCAAAGGTATTTAATTCTACAGATCATTAGCATGGGTTCAAGTTCACAACTTTCTTGAGCCTCAGGTTTTCTGTTATTGTTTTTCCATTATTAAACTGGGGTGTTCAGTTGGCAACATGAACCTCTGGATCACTGGAAAATTAGTTTAAATGCTTAAGAGAATTATGTTTCTGAAAGTGATGAGAAGAGGATAATGGTTATAATATTCAGTCCCTTAAAGAAATAGTTATCATCTGGAATGGTAGGAATATGCATACTTTCTTTACTCCAGTTCTTTTTCATTTTTTTTTTCACCTGGTCTACATCGTATGAAGTTTTTAACACCTGAGTGAGAAAATCAACTATCTCTGTATTCTCCAGTTCCATGTTCTTGGCGTAAATTCATCAGTTGTTGGTTAATTGGAAATTCATTCATTGCTATACTTATTGCTTTCAGTATTTAATTATTTTATTTATTTTTATTCATGGCTTTGCTAAATATGTTTGCAATAACTTTCTGTGACTAAGATTAAAAATTGCTTGTACCGGATGACAGACTTAAATCCCTAGGTGCTAAGTCTTTTACTTATATCTCTAAAATCTTCACTCAGTCTAGCTACAAGGAGGTCACCTTTTAGAGATGAAAGGATAGCTCAAGATCCTTCTCAGTCTTTCTTCAATGTTTAGATGAATTTGGGGTTAAGCCTTTACTCATTAGCTTCTACGTGTCAGGCTGAGACTGTTTGTAGATTTTCCAATTAGTGATTGTTTTAGCAGCTCTGTTTTTTTTTTCTTTTCATAGTAGCTTTTTATTTGACACTGAACTAGCATTAGCAAAAGTATTCAGTAACATTTGGTCATCACCAACATGAAGTGGATTTGAACCATATCTAAGAGGGTCGGTACTGTCCAAGCAGGAAGGTGCACTGCTGCATTTGGGCTGTGTTACTCTCCCAGGCTGCACTCCTGTTGCTTAATGCTGATTCATTTGCATCTCTTGGGTTCTGTCATCAACAGATATACACAGTTGAAGAACATGGACTGAATATCCTTATGTGGTCTTCTAGCAGAAATGAAGAAAACAAATGGATGTATGGAAGTGTAGTTCTCTCCAGTAACAGCCCTTTCAGAGTTGCCTTTGAAGCTGAAGTGGGGTTGAGTCAACCCACAGAATTTGCTCTTGATGATATTTCTTTCACCCCAGAATGCATTGATGGAGGTATGCTAGTACACATATATATAACATACATGTTTTCTTTTCAGAGGGCAAGGAAAATTGTGGCATTTCATATATCTATGTATATCACAGTTACAAAATCTGAAATATTTTCTTTTTCTCATGGTTTGTAGAAGACAGTTTTGTGGTTTAGCTAGCAGTTGAACATATGAGTAATTATAGCAACTCAGAATATTACTGTCATTGAGGGCCTGAACCATAGCTGAGAGGAATCTACTGCCATTCCACTATATTGGTTTTCTCCCGTATGAAAAAAGTCAGAGAAGACTTTAGTTTGGGATGGAAGAGTTTTATGAGTATCCAAGTTGTTCACAATTCTTTTCAAAGAAAGTGGTTAGTTTTTTATCGTCGCTCTCTTCATAAAATACAAATATGTACCACATTTGCCTCACTGACATGTTCTTCAAGAATTTACAATCTCACTTCTGCTACACAAGTACTTTAACTATGCAGAAAAAAAATTCTAATGTCTTATAATGCCCTGATTTTTTTCTGTGAGAAAAGCAGAAGTTCAGTCTGCAAACAAAATGTAGCATATGATACAATATCAGAAGAAAAAAAACAGTATACATGCAAAAACTGATTCTCTTAGAAATATCAGCAGAACTTAATGACTAAGGGACAACTAGGAATTATTAATGTTAAATAAACGCCAATATGAAGGTTATAAAAATTTTCTTTGATAACCTTTTTTTCTATTGATACAGTTCTTGTTGTTCAGATAGGACAGCCTGTGTATGACCTAGTTGTCATGCAGTTCAAGAAACTTTCTCTTTTATTATTTTTATTGTGGTAAGCCCCTCCTGGAGGAATTAAACACATGCTGATTAAAACTTAAAATGAAATAATATATTCACACAGGTGGCATTTTTTCAGTCTCAAGCTGAACAAGAGTTTTGTTTATTTTCTCTAAATAGGCTCAAGCAAATAATATTTTGGAATGCAATTCAATGAGCTGCAGACTATGGGCATAAACAAGCATTTGTTCTACCCGTATTACGTTAATCACCTTTTTAGCCGTATCTTAAGAATTACATAGGCAATCTCATGCATGGTATAGCATAATAGGGAAATTTTCAAATTCTATATTTTAAGTACCTGTAATTCTGAAATAATCATAACCATAGAAATAAAGTCATTTTAATAGAGCAACATTTTCTAATGACTTTATTTTTCTCCAGAGATTTTCCAGTTGTAGAATACTTCAAAGTATCTAACTTGTATCACAATCTGTCTCTGTTAAAAATGTGATATATCATAAGTTTGGCCTGAAGAAAATTTGTTGGAGTTATATTGGTTACTTACAGTTTGTCGAATAAGTCAAAAACTCGTGTCTTATCTACATGCAGGCTGTGACTTGATACATTATCTCCTCTCCAGACAAAAAACTATATCTAGATGCTGTTACTTAAGATTGGTTTCATACTGTCCTTGGAAGAGTCCTATCCTAATAATCCTTGCTGGCCTGGTAGTGCTTGTGAAGAGGCAAGAGAACCACATAAAATCCATGTAATAAAATAAACCACAGCAATTTAGGAAAAAAAGAACCTACCTCTGACTTTTTAATACTGTTCCTGACAAAGAGGTACTTAGGAGGAGGCTGTTTTTCACTAATTGTTGTTGCTAGAGAGCTGCTTAAATATTCAGATGGTAAAATTTGAAGACATTACCTTCCAATAGTAAAAAAGAACTATCCTGTAGATATTTGAGCGAGAACATTTTTCTGTGACAGAAATGGTGAGAAAGTTTACCTAATCCAGTCAGTCCTGCTTTGATTGTTGCTCATCATGTTTATTCAAAGACCTAGCTCAAAGAGAAGTGTATTACCTGCAGTACAGGTTTTGTGTGACATTCTTGCTTTCAGAAGATAGCTTTACTACTGCAGATCTTTTTCCTCTCTCTGTATCATTATCTTCCAGCTTGTCTTTAATTACTTTGAGTTTCCTGAGGCACTATGTTCTAAATAGAAGCAATCACAATTTAGCTGGTTGGGAGCTCTAAGTAATAAAGCATTGCCAGCAGCTCTAATTCAGTTGTGGGTTTTATGTTTTTAAGTAGTCGGTCCATATTAGCCATGAGACTTCCTAGATATCCAAGAGTATTTTTGAACATTTAAGCAGGGTGTGGTCAAGGTAGTGCTAGGTCAAGCTAGGCCTACTGCAGAAGCAGCTTTAAGCTGATGCTAATGCAGAGGGAGCTGCCAGTGGCACAGGATTTAGTTCAGAATTAGGTGCTAAATGAGATATATTCTTACCACTTTTCAAGGTCCATGACTTTCTGCTGATAAAGTTGTGTGAAGATCTTATTTTGCATCCTAGGGAAAAAATAATTTAGTTGTTACTTAGCTGTAGCAATCTTCTTCAAATTTGTAAATAACAGCTTGATTAAAAAAACCCACAAAACTTTATTTCTATTTAATGTCTTAATTTTTCAAAATAAAAGTTAAAAACCATTTCTAGTTCTAATTTCAGATGGACCAAAAATTCCAAAGTATTGAATCATATTTTATATTCATTAATGTATTTCTCGTAGTATTTTCTAGTTCAGCTGAAATAGAAGGTATTACAGAAATTCTAAAAATTACTGTTATACCTAATTTAAATCCTAGCATTAACCCAAAGATGCCTAATAGCCAAACTTCATTCTGCTTATGAAAATCAGAATACTATATTTTGTCATTCACCCATTACCAGAGAAATAAACCAGATGGACAAATCCTGTGTAATTTAGTGTGGTAACAGTTAAACAGCACTTCTACGTATTGGAACAGTATTCTCGAGAAACAAATAAATAGTAAACATATTTTGTGACGTCTTCCAGAGATCACCCAAATGAAATATTTGTGCTTATGGAGCTCTTCTACTGCAAGAAGGTAAATCTCAGTACAAAGTCAACACTGAATGATGCTCCAGCTCTTTTACACAGTCAGGTTACTTGCTAAACCCTATTTAGCTGCAACTCTTTGGGAATTTATACCTCTAAATTGTACTGCTTTAAGTAATTGCTTAAGTAATTTTGGTTTATTCAAAAAGAATAGTGTTGACACTTTTAAATGAATATTTGGGATGAATCTTGGGTATAAAGAGGAGTGCAAATATCATGTGGCGCCCGAGGCTCCACAGTATTTGAGAAAACAGTATTTACTTTTCCACCATCAGTCATGCTTATCACTAGTGCAGTTTTAATATTGCTTACTGAAATAATTAATTTGAATAAAATTAATCTGGATGTGCTTCTGTGTCTATTCTTCTACTTCACCTCTCCTTATCATTCTCTCCTTTTTAATTTCTGGTTTTAGTTTGTGTTTGCTGCATAGTTTATTTCCCGCAGTTGTTCAACACTATCTGAAAGATCTTCCTTCTTTTCTTCTGTTTTGTGAACTACTTTATATGAACTTTGATCATTTTATTTTAAAACATTTTTTTACATCTGAGCATTTTTTTATCCATTCCCTTCTTTATAAAACTGTCCTGGTTTGAGACAAAAATTGGGAGGAAGGCTCTGGGAGGAGCGGCTCCTCTACAGAAGGCAGGTTACAGCCACCCCTCTCCCACCAGGTTCGGGAAAAAATTCCTCGAAGGAAAGTGAAAGGAGGAAGAAACTATTTATTTAACAAACACACAGGAAAAGAATAATGCTAAATAATAAAACCTCTCGCTGTGGAGAGAAAACCTGGGAAGATTTTAGAGTCCTTTCCGTGGGTGCGCTCTCTCGCTCTCTCTCTCCTCTTCGGAGCTGGGTCGGCTCGGGCCCCTCCGGGCCGAGGTGTGAGGCCTCCCAGTGAGGTTCTGATGTTCTGGTGTTCTGAACAGTCCAGAAGAGAAGAAGGAAAAAATCCAAAGTCCCAGGGAAACAAAGGAGTTTAACTCTCCGTCTCTCTCCTCTGAGAAAAGGAGCCAAGAGCCAGGAAAAGCAGGGAAGGTGCTTTGCTCTGCTCTGAAGCAGCAGGAACGCAGGGCAGTGAATGTCCTTGGAGCAAAACTGTTTTGAAAAGTTTGTCTGGCTTTTTTTTTCCTTTCTCTTGCACCCAGTTTTAAAGACACGGAAAGGCACAGGAATCATGTCTGGGCATAGAGCAGGCAATAGGGGATACACATCATTAAGTCAGCCCAAGACAAAAACATTTTTCAAAAAATGTCTTTTTAGCCTATAAACGTAGCACATGAGAAAGGACTGTCACTGTTACAAATTTCCCACCACACCCTCCTGCAGCTTTCCTTTCACCTGGAAGATTTGTCTCCAGTAGAAAATATTATTATATGAGTATACGTTGGAGATAAAAGGGCAATTTAAACAGTGCAAAACATTCAGCACAGACAGGACATATCATCTCTAACACTGTCATCTGACCATGGTAGGATTGTGAATATAGAAAATGCTATTTCCCAGATGCTGTGGGTTGGGGCTTTTTTCTGATGTTGTCATAGTTCTTGACTTCACCACACAGGTTACCAACAAAAGGATTTTCCTCTTAGGACCTGAAGTACAGTAAAATTTTCAGTGATTTTTGGCAGCTTTCACTTAGGTGAAACATTTGCTTTGACATATCATAACTCTTCCAAGTCTCCCCATTGCTCTGTAGCAAAGCACAAACTAGACCTTCTGTAAAGGTTGTATACAATCCTTATACTGAGCAAGCTTTCACCTGTGAAAAAACAAATAGAAGAAGCAAATCAGAATCTGTGAATTAGAAGACAGGTTTTAGCTTTACATTCAAGCCCAAGGGTATTTTTAAAAACATGTACAAAGGCTTCCCAGTACCCTAAAACCTAATATCCTCCAAAATTTGCATTTTCAATTTATTTGAACCATCATAAGACAGTCATGAGATATAGCCACGTCTATCCCTTTAGATCACCTTTCCTAGTTTTCTAGGAGAGATGATATTGTAAAAACTGTGTGATAAAGGAAATTATATTTCAATCAAAATTTAAGATAGATATACTCAGAATTTTTGGTCAGCCACGGTAAGTAAGTAAGAAAAAAGTGCATCTAGCAATACAACCTGTCTCCAACAGTTCTGAGTGCTAGGGAGGGAGTATAAGAAAAGGGGAACTATATGTACCATTTGTAATTCAGTCTTCCTGAGCCACATGTAGTCTCAGAATAACATCCTCAGGTTTTTTCTTTCCCTTTGAACATGTCTGTTCCCCTTTTAACATCAGGGAAATTTTTAATATTTAGAAATTAAATTATATGCTGCTGCTTGTATGAGTCTGGGCTTATATTCGTGAATAGAAAAGCTGTTCAGTGCTTTCTCATTTGGGTCTTGAAATGTATGAAACTTTTATTTAAACCTTGGTGATTCACTCTTTTGTGTGGTGGGTAGGATTTTCTTAAGATATCCATAATGCAGAAATCTCACAATAGATGCATGCCATAGACCAAATCCTGAAGTTCCTTTAGAGTAAAATAATTTGCATTGACTTCCAAACAATAGCAGAAGCTATAGCAGAATATAAGCAATATCATAACAAAAAGTTGTCATAGGCGGAGTTTCAGGCATCAAGATGAGAAGGAAGCTGTCCCAAAGGGCCAGAGCTATAGGTCATTCTCTTTGTTCAAGGTGGAAGGAAATGAACTGGCATCTAATTTAAACTCTGTTTATGAAGTTTATCATTTGAACATAGCAGAATGAAGGTAGATTCTAATACTCCTTCATTGAATAACTTAGTAAAAGAATAGTGAGTCTGAAAACTATTTCCATATAGCTAGATAGCAGAAAGAAAGAGAGTGGTAAAATAAAAATCTATGTAGATAATCACTTGATAATGAGTCAAGGTTTTCAAACTCAGTATTAGTCTGAACTACTCTAGATGATATGTGGTGTCTTGAAGGTATTTAATTTTCAGAAAAAAATGGGAGCAACAATTCTTTAGCAGTGTTCCCTTGTGATTTCAGATAAGAAACCACAAAGCAAAGGTACATATCTGTGGAAATACCAACGTCATAATATCTTGCCTAGTTATAATTTATTTGTTTGTCATAACATGTATTCATGGAATCACAGAATGTCCTGAGTTGGAAGGGACCCACAAGGATTATCGAGTCCCATTCCTTGCCCTGCACAGAACCATCCCCAAGAGTGACACCACGTGCCAGAGAGCATTGTCCAAATGCTTCTGGAACTCTGTCAGGCTTGGTGCTGTGACCACTGCCCTGGGGAGCTGTTCCAGTGCTCAACCACATATTGAGAGTTTTTCCTCCCTATTTTATCTCTGCTTCATGAAACACAGTCTTTGAATCCTGATTGTTTATAAACCTTCCCTGCTGTTCCTGCCACAGACCTCCATTTGCTTCAAAACAGGGTCTGTCTGTTTATATGCAATGACATAATCTTTAACCACGTTATTGAATACTATTTTTCTCAGAGCTCTCTTTTCTTTTTCCAATACAGAGATGAGAGATAATTGAATATTTTTGTTTCTCTGTGAACATTATTCAGATATATATTTGAATGCAGAATTTCTTATATTTATGAACAGTTTTTCGAAACAGCATATAGCTATGGTGTCCAAATATTTGAAAACTATTTGATAACTACCTTCATAACTACTACTTATTGCACAATGTTATCTACCTGACAAATAAAAAGAGGATGAGATAAAATAACTTCTGTAATTTTGAGTACTACTTTGGAAATGTCCAAACTGTCTTTTTTTTCAGAGTTATAAAATAAAGAACCCTGAATTGACCAGAAAAGCAAAATATGAATTGGCCAAAATGTTCCTCCTGTGCAGACCCTAAACTGGCAGACTAGCAATAAGCTGTCTTGAATTAATACAATTTAAATAGGTGGAGACGCTAAAATGAGCCACCTCCCCTTAGTTTTAACCAATCCCTTTCCACCAATAAGGAACAAATACAAGTAGGTATAAGTGAAAAAATAACTGTTTACTAACAAGTGGAATAGCAAAAGGCAAAAAAAAGCCCCAGTAAATAACCACTGGATACAAAACTCCTAAATCTCACAAACCCTACTGGAAAAAAGAGAGATCCAAAATGCCAGAAATACCCTTCCCAGGATGGCGACAGTGTAGCTTGAAAGAGGGAAAGTGGCCTCAGCTCTCTCCCCAAAATGCTGCTCCCCAGGTGACCGCATGGTCTGGGAGGCAAAGGGAGAAAAGATGGTGCACAAAAAGAACCCTCCTGGGAGGGTGGCAGCTTATGGAGCTGCCCTAGTGGCAGATCAAGACCCACCAGTGCATGTGGGGTCAGCTCTGCTGCCCGCCGCTTCCTCCTGCCACCCACTGGACTCTTCTGGTGTTGGTGCTGATGTCCTCTGACCCTCTGTGTTGGAGGGGGACATCCACTCTGTCGGTGCTGACACGGGGTGACCCAGCCCCATGGGACCAGCTCAAGCTTCACTGCTTATGCAATTTGCAAAGTTCACTCTGGGGATGGTTTCTAATTGCAAAATGCAGTTTTTCCAAGTTGCTACAGTGGCAAGCCCAGAAACCTGCCCAAAGCAACCCCTTCCAAAGGGCAGCATCCACCTTCAGCAAACTCCACCATGCAAAGGCAGCTCCCAACTGCCCTGCCATTCTGGCTCTGGATGTGCCAGGGTTTAAAGAGACGGTAACAGATAGATATGAACTACAAGGACATTCTGGGTTACCCATGACAGAAGCATTACAGGCGAGCTAGGCAAAAAACTAAACTGCTCAGAAGCCGTCCATTTGCAGATAATTTTATATGCTCTCCAGCACTTTTAGTAGATCTCATTCCATCACAAGAAAAGCATAAATGACACTTTTATCTAATTAAGAGACAACAACCCAAAAAGTGGAGCAGGTGTTTGTGTGAGGTTTGTGCAAATAAAGAGTTGAGTGGTGCAGAGAGAATCTTGCTGAGGGGCGAGCATGTGTGTGTCCCCATGTGTCCATGTGTGTGAATCTGTCTGTGTGTCTGGGTGTGCATGAGTGTGTCCATGTGTACCCATGCATGAAGCATCACATAAAATTCTGCAGCAGAACAGGACTCATCTGACAAAACCTTAGACGGAGTCAAAGATCCATCTCTGAAACTCCCAGAGCCTGAGTGCTAGAAATACTGGAAGGGTTAACTGCCTGAGCTGCTGATACTACAGTGTTAGATCATGGGGAAAAACACTGTGGAGGAGACTTAACTTCTGATTTCTTTAAGTTGCAGAGCCAGGGGAATCACTGTTAGCTTGTCTTCTCATGCTTGCAGTGAAGCAGAAATCTCTCTCACACTGAGTTTCATTCTCGGGGAGAGAGAAAGAAGAAACTCAGGGAGTTTCTTTCCTCAAGGGCAGGAGATGAGTCATGGGGAGGGCTGTGGGGGGAGGCTGCTCACAGAAACAGAGGGGGGGAAGAGGAAAGCAGGATGAGTGGTCACAGAGGACAGGATATACGAGGGAAATTTGTGAATAGTTTCTTTAGTCAATTAGTTTTTCCCTGAAACCAATCACTATATGCTTTAGATCTGTGTTGCTTGGCAGAGATAAGGCATTTATGCATTTTTAAAGACTACAAATTGTGATCCGAGGCAAAGTACCTTAGAGAGCTTCTTCAGCCTGTTCCGGTACCTTCCAGTGCACAGACCTAGCTGGTGCCAAAAGCCAAAACTTTTTGTGGATTTCACAGAAAAGGAACTGGGAATAAATTTAGGATAAGATAATTGCACAATATAAACTCGGATGATTATTGGCAATTCCTGAATGCAATTATATCGTGTATGTTTAAATTAATAATTATACTATCTTCATCCAAAACCTTCAGTTTCTCTCTGTCTTCTTATAAGTTGTCCAGAATACTGAAATCTTCTGAAGCAAGCTACATGCCTTTTGGGAAATTAAAATTCTTTGGATTTATTAATAGTGTATTAAAATAGTTTCATTAGTATTGAACCTCCAAACCCCATCTGTTTACACCAAAAGAAACTTCACATCACAGAGATGATATTTTGCCTTGCTAAGTTCATTCATAAAAATCAACATATTTCCTCGGAGGGATGGAGAGAAATAATATTTGGAATGAAATGGTTTCATGATACTATCTTAAAGAGAAGAAAATTCTCAGATTCTTCCTTATGTAAAACTTACTCATCTCCTCAATAAAAGTCTCCAGCTCAGATTTATCTGAGAAATTATATCCACTTCGTTTTGTCAAAGACTAAAGCTCCACAGCTTCTCCAGTTCGTCATTACTCCTAATGAATAAACAAACCAACAAATCCATGACATTAGCAGACATAGCTAGCAATTCCCAGACTGTTCTTAGCAGAAATATGGCAAATGTTGCCATATTGCCGTCACAGGTACTCCGTGTGTTCCAGCCAGAAGCAGTAGTTCTCTGAGTGAAAACTAAATCATAGTTTGACTTTACTGGCAGTAAACCTGTCTGTTTTCCATTATGTTTGTATGTTAGCAAACTGTGATCATTTAAAATAAACTCTGCACAGGCATATAAAAACCTGAAGTCTCTGGGCCACGTTCTGCTTTTTTTAATTCTGGCTTGGTTACAAGGTTTCTGGGATCCTTTCCAGAACCCTGCCCCATACCTCTGTCTTCTCATGAAGGGAAGACACTTAAAGATTCAATTGGCAGGACTCAATTTCTTCCTTTTTTTGGCTTTTTACAAGCTTGGAAATAAAGAGCAGAAGCTTTATTGAAACTGATAAAAACTCATGGAAAGATTGTTAAAGTATTTGAACAATTTTTGTCCAATTAATTTTTGTAACAAGGTTGTTTCCTTGCAGCCACCTTGAATGGGTTGATTTCATGCCCTGATCCGATGTTTACTGAACTGAAAGTGAGGACTGACATCTATCTCAAATTAATTAATGGATTGGGCCCATAATTAATTTATACTCTTGTCTAATGAAATCTTTTGGAGGGAGTTATTTTTGACCTCTTTTAGCTACAGTTAATAGGTCCACCATTTTTATTAAATTTACTAGGCAAATTACTTATGCAAATATATCAGATAGGTTGTTAGTTTTCAAGGGTCTGATGCAAGGCCCATTAGAACCAGTATGAGTTATCCCGTTTACTTAAATGGGCTATAGAGCAAGCTGATACAACTGAGGTAATGCTGCCTAACAGCATATGTGGTAACTTTATTTCATGCTTCCTGGTGTTGAGTCTAATGCCAGCGTCCACTAGGCTTAACTAAAATTCAGTGTTAAAGGGGATATATAAATATAAATGGGGACCTACTCTGCACCAGAGATCTTGGTATTTGAAGAGGAAAGGCAGAAAAGTGGAGGATAGCCTGGAGGTGTTGCTTCAATCAAATTAAGCATGTTTGCGTGTTACTTGCGGTGACAATGACTGTGTAATACAAACATTTATTTTATATTAGCATTCGGGTAACAGGAATTCTGTGGTTTTCTGTGACTGAATCCCTGTGATGCATGGGCAAAATATTTGCAGTGCCAACCTGTGAAGTTTGACTTACAGTCAGGAAACAGGATCATATGCTCCATGGATGACAGAGACAATAACACAGCAAAGCGTAAGTGCACAGAAAATGTTCATCAAACAACAGCAAGCCTTTAACAAATCCCTGTCCCACAAATATATAATTATGTCCTTGCCATGGAGCACTTACTGACTTAACACTTCTCATATTGTAAAGGCTCTTTTCTCCCAAATCATCAGCTCATGAGCTCTAGTTACTGTAAACATGGTTTGATGGTTAACGCATTGCAATAAAAACGTATTTAAAAGCACCTGTTTGGTCTGACAACAATGAAATACAGATATATACAGATGCAGTTATTCCATTTCATGAAGCGGTACATACCAGATTTTATTTGCTTTAAACACTGGTCTGATTTTTATGTTTCTATATCTACCTCGGCTACTTAACTTCTCTTAAAAGTGTGAAGGTGCTTGTGCGGTAGCATTTCTGGTCCTTAGATTATAACTCAGCTGGCACAGCTGTGTGAGTAAGTTTTAAAAGACATAGGACCAAATTAAAATGTCAGGTTTTAGGACCTAATTAAAATTTCTTTTTTATGATATACAAGTAGATGTTATGTGCACATTTTAAAACCCTTTCTTTAATTTTGGTTATTTGCCATACGCGAGGTAAAAATAAGTGCAAAATAAAACACTGAGTGCAAAGTAAAATAAATAAGGACATATACTCAGCTTTCTACTTAAAAAGTCATGATTCCTTTAGCTATAATGGAACATCAACCATTTACTGCTGTTCTTCATGCGGATCTAAATTCAGACTCAGTGCTGTGCAGAGGTTATTTTTGATGAAATTGTTTTTGTTTAGTTTGCTTTTCATCTGCGTGCAAATATTGAATTCTTGAGGATCTTTAGTCCTGCTTTTCAGTGGTCATGCAGCCTGGATACAAAAAAGCTGAGCTCTTATCCTGTCTTCCTCAGTAGGAACTCATCATTCAGTAGATTTATATCCAAGTACTTAAACAGTTTCAAACAGACACTGCTTTTTAAAAAAGTAACCTGTACAATATCTCCTCCACTCCTGAATATGGTCTGAAAATGAGAGTCACACGGCACTCAGGAGAGGAGTGCTGCCTTGGGAACATCTTTTCTGCATTTGGGAAAAGGTGAGGGAAACATTTTCTTGGCATGCCAGTATTAGGCAATTGTTGAATCCAACGATATTAAGTGACAGAAACGATCTGTGGGCCACAAACAGTCCAATTTGCATTTAAAAGGCTTCACTTCAGATTCTGCTGTTTAAATAACTTTCATATATACCTACAAGAGGAGAACATAAGATTCATGGATATGCATAAGTTTAAAGTTCCTTTTTATTGCTAAATTGTGTGAGTGTACTACTGTGTGAGTCAGCACATGGAGGGTATTTATGATGAGTCTCTCATTAGTGCCAGCTCGTTTTTCACTGCAAACCACATTGCAGTGTTAACATGTTAGTTTAATTCTTCACAGTGGCAAGAAAACAGCACGAATATTCCCACTTTTTAGAAGGAAACATGTCAGTAGCAGATACTGCAATGATGAGCTTAAAATAAATAATTACATAGATGGTAGCTTTGAATACAAGTAATTAATTTTGCATTAATGTTGCTTGAGATTTTGGATGGAATTAGTTAATGATTTTCTACATTTGCATATTTTTAATTAGCTTGTTTTAAATGTTAGCTATGTACAAATTAATGTTTTTATAAATTTTCAAAATTTTTACTAAGCACATTTAATTTATAATTAGGAAAAGCATTTATAAACTACTTTATGTAAAGAAAATAGACTGAACTTGGGAGTAGAGTTTTGGCAGACCATGACATTTTATAGAATGTCATCCAGAGCACAGTTTCTTTATTGTATCTGAAACCAAACACATGTGAAGTAATGAACTAATTAACATATAACTTGAGTTAATAGGGAAGGGATATTCTTATGATCTTTGAAGTATACTCTCATCTCATGCACTGCTCTGATCTAAAATGCTTTTACTTATTTCAGGGTATGACTTTGGATTTTTCTTAATGTACTGCAAACATAAACCAGACCTCAATAAGACCCCTGGTTAACCTTATCCCTAACTTAACCTGGACACATCTTCGCAGCCCTCAGTGAATATTGCACGCTCCAATATAATTGCTATGCAAGTCAGGAAGAACTTCATCCTACAAATTATTTTCTAACAACCAGAGGGAAAAATGATAGAAAACAATCGTAGTAATAGTAGTAGTAGTAATAATAATAATAATAATAGAAGAAAATAATCATCCCCCATTTAAAAAAAAGCATTCAAGAATTTCCCTAAATACTGAATTTAGCACAGGATTATTTACATGCATAAGCTCATTATGCAATTGGGACCATAAAGCTAAACTGATCAGTCTTACGAAAGTCTGAAAATAGTTTAACATTCAAGACCAGATTCATAACAAGCAACACATTCAAGATTATTGAGTTTAAGAAGGGATTTCGGTTTGCAGAATAAATTTGGGTAGACACATATGAGTAAACATATCATGAACAGGAAATTAAACTGGATCAGAAATGCTCACAAATGTATTATAAATGACATCTTTCCTGCAACATAAACAGGCAACCACGGGAAAGTCGAATGAATTGTAACTGTGTGGGGTTAATTTCCATAGTATCAGAACAAACACAGAGAAACTAAGAGAGGACTATGCAAGGACAAAAGAATGTGCATAAGCAGAACTGACTGCAACTTAAGTCATTTTTGCTGCCTAAATGCCCCCTAGGCACTGTGAGGAAAGGGTCAGAAACAACAGAAAGAAAAAAAACCCTATCATATATAATCGTACTTTTTTATTTTTTCCCAGAGAAAGTGCAAACTAAAAATACAAAATAATTTTATTTTTACTCCACTGTGCAAGATTTGACAGCACTAGTTCTGCATTAATGGAGAGAGAAATATGTTCTCCCAATGACATTTCATCAGTATCTTGGCAGAATCATGATCTTATAGGCAGTTTCTATATGACAAACCAAATTCACACATCTTTATGGGCTACTATTATTATCTACTAAAATACGGGACCAAAGTACAAAAAATAGCAAAATCTAGAATACTTTTATTTTGTACAAAATCAATCCACTATGTGGTTTAAATGTCTATAATCAACTATCTAAAACCAACTTCCATAAGCCTTTTGAAGTAGCATAAATAATTTTTTTTTAGACTAACACTTTTATAAAACACATATGAAACCACAATCTTTTCAATCCCACGTAAAAGTACACATCTTTGAGGTATCCATGGCATAATTCTGAATACAAGCAGGACAAAAGATCACTAGGTTATAATTTTCACTGAGCCAATATCCATTCTTGTTATTTTATGTTTGCCCTATATCCAGTGTATCAAATAAATTTTTCTAGTAGAATGATTTAATTTAATAACATGAGGTGTGTGAAATAATATGAGGAATGTTCTACTGTATGAAGCTTTTCAATTATGATTTTTTGATATAAAGTCAACATAAAAATCAAAAATTATAGACAGAACTTTGAGCTCTGTCTCCTCGTAGCTGCTACACAAGCAACCAGATGGTAAAATAATACTAATATTCTGTTTACCTGAATGCATCAGCAGTTCATTTATTTGTACAAAATGCTGTTGTTTTTTATGATGGAGGTGTCTTTGAGCCTGTTTCAATGAAGACCTCATGCTGTCATGTACCCAGCCTGATACTGCAGAATGCACAAACATACTGATATGACCAGTGGATTAAAAGTCACAAAATCGTGCCAAAATCCATGTACTCCCTTACAGAGAGTCACACCTTAATGCAGCAGTGACATTTGACAACTGAGGTCAGAGAACAATTGCACTATTTCAAAAGACAAGTTAAAACCCACCCATGAGTTCTGTGCTAGTCTCCTTTGCCTCAGTCCAAGTCAGCAGCAAAACTCCTGTCTTTTACAGAGGTAGTGACATGAATTTGTCTTACCCTGTCTCTAACAATCATATTATATTTTTTACTCAGCTGCTGCAAATTAACCTAGAAAAGATTAAATGTGTGGTATGGAGCTAATTCTGGAGATTTTTCTCTTTTTCCTGAACATAAAAAGTACAGGAATCCATCACATTGCTTCCATGGAAGACACTGATGCTGTAAAGAACACAGCATTAGCACAGCCAGCTCCTTAGAAATTAGTTTCCACAAATAGATCTTATGCTTCTGCTGATAAAATTCAGTTGCAATGGTTTTCGTAGGAAAAAAGAAGGACTAAAGTATCTGGGACAGTTTATTTATACACATGGCCACAGAAAGCTTTTCCCAGTATTTTCTTTCAGCAATGCAAGCTGGAAGCTTGGACTTTTTTTTTTTTTTTTTGGTTAGCTGTCTAAATTTGTTAAAGTTTGAAACTCTAAAAACAGTTTTTCTTTACTTGTACCTTGGAAACATATCTAATATTTTGTTTTATTTAATTCTCTATCACATCAATCTAAGCTAAACAGTCAGAGTGATGATAAACTAGAGCAGTAAAAATTTTAATTGTTACTTTATAAAAATCTTATTCTTAATTTAACTTAAAATTGTAACTTGAGGGCTATTTTAAGGCTTTCCAGATACAGGGTGAAAGACAAGATTTATTAATACTTTGGTATTAACCCTTCTATATGTACATGGCAAAAGAAGCAATAGGATCAAAATAAATGCTGAACTTGAGCTTTAGAAGAAGAATGCTGCAACAACAACGGAGTTAATATGAGACAAAATGATTTTAATACTGTGTTTTGCACGTAAGAGCTGTGTTTTTATACAGGTTGTGTTCTTTTTATTCAAAGAGTTTAGTAACCAAAACAGGATGCATTCCCAGCAATTCCTATGTCTGTCTCAAAGGCAGTATGAACGACTACTGAAAGAACAGAATGACTAAATATTCCTTTTCTTCTTGTAGGATCAGCTGATCCACACCCTCCAACTTGCAGTAGTGACAAGTTCACGTGTGCCTACGTGCAGCAGTGTCTGTCCCTCGCTGCACGGTGCAACGGGGTTGAAGAGTGTGTGGATGGGAGTGATGAAATGAATTGTCCCATGAAGACGCCTGCCACCACACCTCCGGGCTCCTGCAAGGAAGCAGAGTTCCTGTGTCCTTCCCAAGGCTGTGTCCCGTCCCTCCTGCAGTGCGATGGCGTCCCTGACTGCCCCCTTAGCGAAGATGAAGTTGGCTGCCGTAAGTTGCTTTCATTGTTGTAGTTACGGCAATGTTAACTTACCTGCCTAAACCAGTGATGTTTTAGGAAAGAAAAAGAGCAACACAGTGCAGTGTAGTGTAAAATTCATCATTCCCTTATCAAAAAATATCCTATTTGTGTCACATATAATGCATTATTTGCAGAGACGCTTTACATTTCTTAATAATTTTGCTTATGCGTTTTAATTTCCTGGCTATCAACTTTGGTAAATGCTGAAAACAATTGCAATTGTGGTTCTGTTAATATTTGCAAGTATATCCACATTTTTTCCATAAATCAGTCAGCTGCATCTGCATTGCTTCTGTAACCTCTGATTATGACATGACAGAAAGGTAGACTTTTGCAGCTCTGTAATTCAGTAACATTTAAAGCAGTCCTGACCTTTCAAGGATTTTGAAATCAAGCCTGTTCATGAAGTATCAGCAATCTCTGCCCCAAGCAAAGAAAAGGGCTCACAAACAATAGGCTTTGAAATGTAACTGCCATGAGATGCCATGGAGAAACATCTGAAACAGATAGACACAAAAGTGAGTGTCTGCCCGTTTAAAAGCATTTCATTATTAGTAGATGAACTGAGGCCAAATGTTTCATTCCAGGAATTTCAAAATAATTATCTACAGAGAATAATAAAAAAAAAGGCTTTCTACATTTAAGAACTTTTCTCCCTAAACATCTCATGCTGTAAAAGTTTTAACATTTTTCTCATCCTTATCAGAATGAAAAAAATTTGGTAAAATATTAATTTCTAATGGGTTAGAAATTCAAGTTCTTTAATATTTTTTAATCAAAACTATTAAATATAAATGCAGGCTACTGCACGTGCCATTTATTTTAGCAAATTAGTCTACCAGACTGGCATGGATTTGGCAGACTACCTGTGTAAGCCTTTTGTTTAGAAGTGAGCTCTGTGGTTTTGTTGGCAGAAGACATGACTTTGGAGATAACTTTTATGTTAAATTCTACATACCCTGAAGACATGTAGAAATCTTACATGTTCCTTTCTTCAAACAAACCTCTCGTCATTAATCTTCATTTGACCTTGTTTCTTCTTCAATCTGTCCTCTGGTAGAGACCTCCATGCTGTGTTCTATTGCATGCATGTCCCAACTCCACTCCACAGAAGCTGATGTAGAACCTCAAAATGTGAAAACCAAAAGATTCCCATGATTTTCTGCATTCCCCAAAAAACCGAGATATGGTTTTGTTTTGTTTATTTTTATTGCTTTGACTTCTAAACAATACCCAGGGATTAAGGAGAAATTAAATCCTGGTCTATTCAGAGAACAAATACTCTCCATAGATATTTTTCACCTTTGGGGTTCTCAGTCTGAAGGAAACTTAGTCAAGTCTGTACTTCATTGTTATTCCAAAATTCAGTTTATTGTATGTAAACATGTAAGCATTGATGGTATAAGATAGAAATACAGAAGCAGAAATTCATGTTTCTTCTCTGAAGAAGATACTTCAGAGAAGGAAAGCAAATCAGGGAAGAAGGCAAAGCAAAAAGAAAGTGACTCGTGCTAGTTTGGAACGAAATCAGTGGAAAGCTGAGTACTGTCACCTCTGGTGCTGAGATCCAGCTGTGAATGCCATGAGAGTACAGTATTTAATCTTTAGCTTCCTACTTTTAACAGGTGAAAAGCCATAGAATTTTGTCAACAGAGGAAGGTCAGAGAGAAAAAGTAAATGCCTCAGAAATTTTATTTATTTTATTGAAATTTATGCACGATCTATAGTATTGAATGTTGTGCTAGTAACTCCAGCCTATGTGTACTCTAATAATAGCACGGCTTGAGAGTGGGTTTTTATTTTTTTGGATTTTAGATGGATTTTTTTATCTTGGTGCAGATCAAATCTACCTGCTCATTTTAGAAAACTTCAGTTTAGGAATTACTGACACTTTCCATTTTGTGTCCCATAGCAGTTTTATTCATTTAAGTGTAAATGATCAGAAATTTTTTGGGTTCTGGATTCAGGAATTCATCAGGGAAAGTTTTCTATTGGGATAAAGACCAGTTGTCAAAATGCATCTTGCAGAGATTAAGGCTAAAACGCAAAAGGAGGCCAGGATGAAAACACCCCAACCAAACAAAAAAACTTAGTCAAGTCCTTACTAAAACCACGATTTCTACCACAAAAATGCTTTTCTTCATGACTTAGAGATTTATGTGGACAGAACTTCCCGTAGAGCTCACATAGCAGTTAGGTTGTACAATATTAGGCTAATACTGTTTTAAACTTACTAATGTAGTGGATTTTATTATTTGTTGCATTTAACAAGAAAATTCTGGAACTCTCTGCCAGTTATAGATGTTCTACTTGGCTGGCTCTGTTCTTGCTGTCAGTTTTAGTGAAGGGTATATTATCTCACCCACTTAGTCTTTTATTTGCCTGATTAAAATAGTAAGGGTGTGAAACAAACGTGTTAACACCAGTGGGATGTATGCATTACTTTTCCACAGACCAGCATACTTTTCCACCTGCATCATCTGATTGAAGTGCTAATAGCAATGAATAAAAAGTCATTTCTCAGTTTTCTGTAGTGCACCAAAATGTATCTCTTGTAATCCTGGTAAGATTTAAATACCTGTGGAATATTAAAAATTTTATACTTTCAAACAGGCTGTGATATCATTATCCCTTCTACCGGTTTAACTCGCACCTGGAAAATTAAATATGGATGAAAATCGGATATTTTCACTTTCATATCTTCACTGTTTTTAGTGCCTCCATGTGCTCTTAATATTCATTACCTCAGCCCCAATAGCTTGGTGTCATTGTCCTTAACTGTGAAATTTTCAGCCATTAGATCCATTGTTATGACTGTTCCTTATGTAATGTATTAAAATAATGTGTAAAAAAATTGATTCCATCATTTTAAAACTAGTTTTTAAATGAGAGTTGATTATGTTTTGTGATATCTTTTTTATGGGTTTTCTTTGGGATTTTGCAGCATACACTCTCAACCTTGTAAGTTAATATGCACTCCTTCACAAATATTACATGGGAAAACTTGGTTTCTGTACCATCTGTGTTCTGTATTTGTTTACTTATTTAGCATCTCAGTAGTAAAGTTGTGTGTCTTTGAAGATGAAAGCTTGCAGAGGTCACACAGATTCAAGTTTATATCCTACAGTATGAATCAACTTTTCTGCTAGTTTTTCAACAGTGAGAAAATAAAATACAGCTGATGATAACCACCATGTTACTTTTAATTTCAGCCATTAAAGATTGTTCCAATGGTTCTTTGTTATGTGCATCGACTAATCAATGTATAGCCCTCTCCCAGCGTTGTGATGGAATTGCAGACTGCATTGATTCCAGCCTTGATGAGTCTGGCTGTTCAGGTACTTCGTTTTGCATAAAAATATCATTTGAAACAAAGAAAGCTTAATTATTTCCTACTGAATCTTTTGGCAGTCCTCAAAATTGACTGAGGTTCCCCTGCTAAAACTTTGTCAAATTATATTAGGCATGAATTTTCCTGATGAAAGTATGACACAGATGAAAGTGAGAAAAAGATGAAGAAGAATATGCTTAGTTAACATCTTCACAAGGGGTGTTTCATAAGGTATAAACACATTGTTCAAAAAAAACCCCAACTCTTTGTAGTATACTTTTAGGACCTTCCTTGAATTTAGCCTGTTGAGTAACCCACTTCAGTTAACCCACATTGCTGAGTAATAGGATTGCTTATTTGTGGTTTTTTTCGGGTGTATTGCAAATCCAGGTTGGAAAATAAACCAAATAGCATTTTTTTTTTAGCACAGTGCATTTGACACAGTATTCAGGTTTGGTTTGCAGTAGTTAACTGGTGGAGAAAGATAAGTATGGGACAATAGTACACATTCAATATGAATTAGATTTTTATTAACAAAATCTAACAAATACATGGATGATGGTGATATAAATAATTAAATCTAGATTCAAAACATCCCATTCAATGACACAAAGTTACTGCAGCTCTTCCCTAGACAGTTATAAACTCTGGACCAGTCCTGAGTTAACAGTACTCTGCCAGCTTTGCTGAAGTTGCGTTAGCTGAGAATTTAACTCTCTCTCTTTATAATTTTTATGAGTTATGTGATAAAATTCACAACATTTCATATGCATTGCAATAATATAATTAATTATAATATGTTAAATGTTTATTCACAAACTAAAAGTTTTACAAACACTTATTGGTAGGAGGCATCCACGGGTTTCTTTGGGAGTGAAATGTGACCACAAGTATTGTGTTCACTATCTCTCATAGCAGCATGAAACGGTTTGGGTTGGAAGGGACCTTAGAGATCACAGAGTTCCAATGCCCCTGACTTGGGTGGGGACACCTTCACTAGACCAGGTTGCTCATGTGAGAGAAGGAATCATACTTCAACATTAAAAAATTAAGCTTCTATAAGGATGAGAGAATTCATACTTGGTAAATTTGATTTATAAAAATGATTTTAAACTGAAAGGAACATATTCAGAAAATAGTTCAATAGAGAAGAATGTAGAACATAAACTAGTAGACTTGCATGACAGTAAATTACAAATCTTCCATTATTTTATCAGAAAGCAGATCTTTTAAGTAAGTAATTTTCGTTCCAAAATTTAATCCTGAAACTAGAGGGGTCCACACTGAACAGCACTGTTATATGCCGCAATAAACAATTTCATTTTGCAAATATCCAAAACTCTTTAGGTCTAATTTGTATATTACCAGTTATTTTCTTACTAAAGAAGATTGAGGGGATTCTATTTTGATTTTGAGTTTTTTCTTGCTGAAGCAATGTAAAACTAAGCTTCAGTAAAACTAAATGTGATGATGTGGAAATCCAAGTTAAGGGACATCAAGAGTTTTTAATGGGATATCACTAACTACTTAAACACATTTTGTCTTTTAAAGCCTGATTTCCCTAGTTCTTATGAGAATATGATTCTAAGTGTTAAAATGCTGAATATCTTTAATAAAAGGATTGGTCACAAAAGAGTGTCTGTTCACCAGCCCTATATAAAAGCTTTTAATAATAACATAAACTTAGGTACTAATTAAATACTAGTTCAATTCTTTTGGATCTTATTTTACACACTCCTGGTTTTTGAAAATCAAGTAAGTGGCAAAAATTCCATTTCTGGAGCCAGATGAAAATCTCAATTGAGAAAAATTTGAGACCTGTTCAAGTGAAGCATCAGGATTTCTATAAGCTCAAGAGCACTTCATTGCTTGTAATAGTCTTATGACTTCACACTTGTATCACCAAGTCCAGGTCTAAAAACAGCCGTTTTGGAAGTGCTAAGCACCAAAAGGACAGGTGTGAATATTTTGCCATTTTGAAAATCAATGACGAATGTAATAACAAAGACAGGGAAATTACGATTTTTACCTTTATGTTTGCAGTTTGTCCTGAAGAATACTGCAAAAATGGAGGAAAATGCATCATCAAAGATGACATCCCATTATGCCAGTAAGTTTCATTGGCAACTGACTTTTGCTTGAGGTTGGAAAGAGCTGCAGTTGAAAGAGGTGGTTTGCTCTCCAGGGACAGAAATGACATTCCATAGAAGTGTATTTTTAAAAGTCTCTGTATGCCTACACTATTTTTATTTACACTTAGTGAGTTAAACCACATTTTGAGAAGAATGTTATTTATCAGATAGAATTTTCTGTGACTTCTGTCTGTCATTACATGAGACAACCTGTTGGCCTGACACCTTAAGTTTTCTGTGTGTCATGTTGCACGTCAACATTTAAAAACACGTGTTTCTGTCCCTTATTTGCAGCAGGGGTTGTATACCTCAGATGAGATTTTACAGCAGGCCACATACCCATCTTTATCTTCTTGGCAGGCATTTGGAAAAAGAAAATGTTTTTCCCCCTTACTCCCCTCCAAAAAATGGGGTTAAAAATATGCTTGCATTTTTTTCTGGAAATACTCTCTGCTGAAAAAAATAACGTATGCAATTCTGGTGTAGAATGAACAAGCCATTAAAAAGTCTCAGGCTATCTGAAGCGACTCATTTACACAAGATATCACTCTGTTTCCCATTGGGAAATTAGAGGAGACTTCTTAAGTGCAAAGAAAGTGATGGTATGTGTTATCATGCTTTTGTCCTTCACGTGCTTCAGTGGAGCTTGCCAAAGAGTTTGCCAAAAAACTGAAGAAGTGACTGTTTTACCAGAGTAGCTAGTCAAGTCTAGATGTTAAGGTTTGTCTCCTAGTCACTAGGAAACACACGTTAATAAGCCTGCTTTGTCTTTCAAGACAGGTTTATCCTTTATTGGCTGAAGAAATGTAATATATAATATACTCAGAAAATATGGGGACATTCATATAGGGTATTTTGATTTGGCTCTCAGAAAATACTTAATTACCTGCAGATTTCCCCAAAAATGTCCAGTGTCATAGAACAGAGAATGGTCTCTGCAAGAACCGTGGGACTTCACTAAGGTGGCTGTTTCAAAATTTCTTTGAACACATAAAGAGAGAAAGGGGACAAAAACCATAGGAAAGGTTGCAGATGAAACAGAATGAAAAGTCAGCAGAATAGAAAGGGGTTTGCAACAGGGGGGTGGCAATTTGTAGATTAAATCATTGATCAAAAAGAAAATTGCTTGTAGGGACAAAGCACTGGGGCAGTAATTGAGATTTTAAGTACACAAGAGAATTACAAGACATGAACTTCTGTTCAGGCTTGCAAGAGAAAGTAACTCAAACTAGAAAATCTTTTTTATCCACAGAAATCAAAGACAGTTGCAATAAAAACAGTAAATTAAACTAGTAAATAGGGTACTTTCCCTCAGCATTCAGTAAGAAACATATCTAATTCTGATGTAATGCAAAGGCAATCAGAGCAAAGGCACAGAAAGAAAAATTACTTAACTGGTGGGCTAGCACATCTCCAAGAGCTGTACATGCTTCTGTTGGGGAAATTGGTCAGCTCTACTCAAGAATGCCAGAACGCCAGTGCGTGTTGCAAAAGGCTTTCTGAAAACTGCCTGTAGGGGACATGGCTGGAGAATGGCAAATGGAGAACAAAAGGGATGGCCAGATCAACAGTCTGATGTCAACACCATTCAAGGCTTTATAAAACTTTTAAAGAATTACTTATACATATAATAACAGGAGAGTTAACCATTACTAAGGTAAACTTCTGCATGACTTTTTGAAATTCCATGTCAAGACCATGAAAAGACAAAAAAAACCCCAAAAATGTACCTAAAATAATAAAAAATGTAGAAGTATATCAGTTTTCAATACCCAGGGGAAAAAATATCCAAAATCAAAACAAAAACAAACAAATAACCCCCAAACAATAACAAAAAACCAAACCAACCAAACAACCCCAAAAAAACCCAAAACAACAGAACAAACCTAGAAATTATCATGAAAAATATGCTATTTTTTGTTCTCAGTTCTTACTCTAAATTTCCTGAAAAAGAAATGTTAAGTTTAGCTAGAAATATCTTCCTCCCTTGGGAGCAACTGTTCTTCTAGACTGCAGGATAGGTCAGGAGAAAAAGCAGAGTGTATAAGAGTGAAGGAAGCCTGTTGCACAGCAAGGAGACTCCTGAAAAGAACAGAGTACAGCTACTGCCCTGCCACAGAAGTGACAGAGAAATAGAGTCTTCCTAGATACCCAGAGGTAATTGCATGGGGATTAAAGTGATCTTAAAAGTCACTGGGTTTGACTAATACTATTCAGTGACACAGTGGAAAAGGAGAAAATTTGTCAACATATCCTTTTCTTATGATTTTGTCCGGCAAAATGGATTCTGATCTTCCCCCATGTGAGATGATTGTGCTCTAGTTTCTATGAAACAAAACCTGAGTCTGGAGTTTAAAAGTCTCTTTGGCCTCTGAAAATGTTGGTTTAACAAAGAAATAGACTGGACAGGTCTCAAAGCTTCATTTGATTCAAGATTCCATCATGTTCTTATAAGAAATAAAATTGCTGCTCATTTTAGGTCAGATGGAAGTACACTGATAGAAAAGAATAGAGTTTCTGGAAAACATTCTTGCTGTTGATAACAGATGAGATTTTCTGTGTTTTTAATGCGGTAGGGTTGAAGTAATTAACTGTATAGACCCCTTCCAGTTGTTTAACATGCAAGCATGGGAACAGTAAATTTGCAGTAGCTGCTTAGGCAAAAGAAACATTTAAACTATTTGAAGCGACTGAAAGCGGATAGTAGATTTTATACATTTAGTACTTCTCAAGTTCATTTGATGCTGTATGTTTTTACATGTCTGAACTACTGTACCTTAGATATATATAAAGTTAATACTTGGGGCATCACTCTGTCTTTCAATACTATGCAACTAAGAGGGATCAGTAGCAGGTGGAAGGTGAGCTCTGACATCCCTCTGTGAAGAGATATCTGTAGACCTGGTGGAAAAGAGAGCAATGCATGCAAGTCTAGATAAAGTTTCAGTATATAGTGGAGTGGGCAAGAGAGTTGGTGTATCAGGCTGCTGTAATTTTTGTTCATGCTACTGAAAACAGCTTCTCTAAGCTGGTGCACAATGGCTGCAATAATATCGGTGAGACACCCAGTATTTGAGAATGTGACTACAGTTTGGTGTTCTGGTGGATGTTCTCAGTGAGAGTGTGCAAGTAAATGCAGAGCAATGGTGCTCTGCGGGTGGTGGTCGTCTTCCTACTCGAACGAAACACAGCTTGATGTCTGTCCTGGTCCTGCTCGGTATTTGAATTTTTGAGTTAGCTTTGAAAGTCACTTGCATTTGTTTCTGCAATTTGGTCAGGAGAATAATCGGAGTGCATATCAAACATGTTTATCTTGAACTCACTATTTCATGGGTATTTTCTTTGTCTGCCAGACTAAATGGAGCTTTAATCTGAAATTCAACGGCCACTCTGATTTGACAAAATGTGACTATTTATCCTGACTGGGGTCTCTTCTGTAGTCAGCGCGCAGCCAAGTGGCTGGTGCTGGCAATCAGCTACTGTGGTTGCGCAAGCAAATCATGATAATTTGCGCAATAATGACTAGAATTTTTGCAATTTCAATCCTCTGATTTCAAAATAATTTCTTTGATTATATGTATGCTTTTCCCAACTGTTTGTCCAGTGTTTCTTTGTGTTTGTTTTGTTTTTGCTTTAAAGTGAGACCACAGAAGCCTGGAAACATAGTAGAGGAATATAGAGGAGAACAAGCAAGCTGGGAAAAGCGTGTTTGTAACACACTGAAGTGGAAGGGTGAAGCTTCAAAGACTGTACTAGTGTTGAAAGAAAAAAAAACACTGAGAACAGGAAAAAACAAAAACAAAAAAAAAACCCACAAAAAACCAAACCAAAACAAAACAAAAAAATACCAACCAAAAAACAAACCAGACTGTTCATACATACTTTTCATCCTCATTCAACTGGACAAGAGTAATACTAAACACGCACATTTAAAATGTACTAAATTTCACATATAATAAATGTTAAATTATTGTTGAATCATCAAATGGTTTGGGTTGGAAGGAACCTTTAAAGTTCATCTAGTCCAACCCCTCTGCAATGAGTAGTTTCGTCTTCAATTCGATCAGGTTGCTCAGAACCCCATCCAACCTGACCTTGAATCTACCACATCTCTGGGCAACATGTTTCAGCATTTCCCAAAGTTAGTTGTAAAAAATTTCTTCCTTATATCTAGTCTGAATCTCCCCTCCTTTACTTTAAAACCGGTATTCCTGACCCTGTTTCTGCAGACTCTACTAAAAATAGAATTGTTTTGGTTGGAAAAGACATAATACAATGCTTGACCTTCCCTTTGTTTTATACAAATATTTTGAACATAATAAACCAAATTTCACAGCAGTTACACTGACTAGTACTAAAGAGCATAATGAGAGCACTTTTATTAATGTCTGAACTGTAAGAAGGTTTATCCTTTAGCAAAAAAAAAAAAAAAGTAATTGCATTCACTGGTCTATAATTAAACAGTCATATTACAGATTAGAAATAATTCTTCATTAAACAGTTTTTAAATTCATTGAATATGTAACATCTATCTAACTGAGCTGTGGAGATTGGAATTGCAAAGAGTCATTACAAATAGATAATTAATTATGGTTATCTTTGTAGTTGTGTGCTGATTTGGCCCAAAATATAGAAACTGAATTATTTTCTTTGTTTCTTTTATGTGATAAAAGTAAAGAAGATTACTTTCCCTTTTATTTTTTAGAAAAATAATTGATTTTACAGGGTGATAATTCATTCAGAGAAGGGGAATTCTTGGTTATTCTATTTAGAAAAGCGACAGGTTAATTGATCCTCTATTTTTTGCTTCTTTCCCTCTCATTTTTACAATGAGTTTATTATTGTAACACAAATTATCTGTTTAAATTGCAAACAAAGTATTTTATCCTGATTAGTACAATAGCAAACAGGATTTCACAAAATTTAAAGATGGGGTTTTTTGTAGTTGAGACATTTTTTTCAGAATTTAGTTTTGTTTTCAAAATACTGGCTTCCGGTAAGCACGATAAATTTTTGAGGAGCCCTGCAAAGTGGCATGCAGCTTTAAGTAATATCTTGGTAGGCAGTTTGCTACCTTTTCCAGTTAAGTATCATACATGGAAAAGGAGGAAAATCCTCCATCCTCACTGGACAACACCTTTCAGTGAGGAACATAGGTTTCATCTTGTTTTCTTTTCCTAAACATGTTTGACTTTGGATCTACTATTACCTGTACTGTGTTACTGGATTTTTGAGGACTGATGGTGGTAGTTATCTTTAAAAACGGAAAGTGGGAGGATTGTTTTAATATCACACAGGATGTCATGAAAATGGAGTGATAATAATATTCCAGCTTAAGAAAATGAAATGCTTGGAAGCATCTGGAATGTGATTTGATGGAAATACGGAGTCTAAACACTGAAGATGTAGAAACACCAATCCATAAGTAAAGAGAGTTTATGAAAAGAGAAGATGGTAGTTTCCATTTCAGCTACATTTTCTCCTGCTGCTCTTAGAAATTCTCACCTTAGAGAGAGGATTGCTGACAGAGCAGCTGCTGATTCACTGCAGATTATTAACTGTTCAAACAAAGCAAACTGGTGCTGATTTCACTTCTTCCCTAAGAATTTTCTTTTACATTTACTGAACAAGTGGGACATGGGTAAATTGATAAAGCTGTATTGAGCATCTACACCTACTCAGGAAAGTTGTAGTCATGAAAATCAATTGTACATAGAGGAGCAATGAAATAAGGATGCAGCCATGAATAAAAACAAAAGCTGTGATGAGTAGTCAAAAAGATAAGACATTGAAAACAAATGTCATGCTAAGATTTGGCTTTTGGGAAGCAAAGACATATCTACAAACATACATAGCTAGAATAGAGAAGGGTTTTTCTCATACCTTTTCTTTACCCAAATGTCATTTGAAAAGTGTGGCTGGGGCAAATTAAATAACAAATTCAGGTTACCTGTAAAATTAAGGATAGGAAGACAAGTCAATACGTCTATTCTCCAGAATAAATTAGACACAATTTGTCATGAAACACGATATACGATATATAGATGGAAATGCATTTTAAAGATTTGCCTACAGGAAACTCTTTCCTAAAGTTTCTATGTATTATATTATTTTTTATTTACACTTATTTGGAAACGTTTCATGAAATCAAGATGCTTGATACAACAATACTCTTGCCTTTTAGTTTTTCATGTTTCTAACTTCATAGCCTTTCCAAAGGAAAATCCCATAGGGATTATGGTGCAATGCGACAGAAACTTAGATTCAGAAATCTTAGCGTTTGGTCTATTTTGCAATAGTTGGGATGAAACAGCTTTTGCTTCTCATGCTGATTGCTGCTCACAGGATGTTCAGTGATCATTTCACAACACAAAAAAAAAAAATGGAAAATCTGTTGAATCCTTCATATATCGGAATTCAGGAAATACCGTTCCTCCACATAGAAAGATATATGTCAAATTGTTTTAATAAGTTGGGGGGTTTTTTATTCAAATTTTCCCCACTTGTACCAAGTGACTTCAAAGTACATACATTTGGCCAAATCAGTTTTACCTAGTGAGAAACTTGCCATTGAGAAAATTATCAATGGCATATACTGGCTATTTTTGTATTTAGAAGCACTTTACTTCAAGATTTGCTCTTTTTCTCCCTCTGCAGATAATAGTATGATCCTGAGGTCAGCTCTTTATCACACTGAAGCCAGCTGCTTCATGCAGTTTGTAACTTCCAGAAATGACGAAAAAAAACTCCAACTGACATTTTTCTTGGTCAAACTTTATTGAATATATAGGGCAGTTTGTCACCTTCTGCAGTGAAGTAGGGATATCCTGTCAAGTTTTCCTGTGAGTGGTCTGAATCAGTTAATCGCTGAATCCAGTGATTTCAGAAGGAATCTGTCATTTTTTGGGGTTTTTTTTATTATGAAACTAAAACAAGGTTGTCTCTGTGTAACTGTTAAAGTTTGACTGCACGTAACTGAAAGCCAAAAGTTAGAGTCAATTAAATAAATATAACTGAATGGAAACAAAGCACGGTCTCACAACAAATGTTTCTAATCATGTTTTTTAGAAATCTCTAGCACTTGATTCAAATGTAAATCAGACTTTCTCATTTAACTCTTAGGTTTTGGTCATTTTGTAGAGAAAAACAAGGTTCAAAATATCTTTAAAACTGGAAACAAGCTAAGTAGCTTATAGTCTCTCTCTGTTTTTCCGAGGTAAAATATTACTGTGACAAATGGAAAAAGTCTCTCTTGAATGGCCCATTGATAGAATCTGAAGAGCACTCATAGTGAAAGTGCTTATTTTAAATATAGTCCACTGGTCATTCTGGAAAACAAACTGTGAACTACGTATTTTCAAATTGCCTCTTAATGATATGTTTGCTGAGTGGGGAGATTTTTACCTGTAAAGAAAATCAGCAAGGAATTTCTGGGACAATATCTAAATCGAAGAACTTGATGAACATTTCGTATGACCTTTTCTTGCAAACTTTTGGAGCGGAAAGGTGCTAATACAGCTTTGGGAATAAAAGTAACTGCATGTTTCATTATAAAAGGTGACTTTCCTACATTATCAATTTCACTGTAATTCTCAAGATCAGAGAGAGAATTATATTTAGTGTCTGAACAAAATAATTGATGTTTTAATTTGAAGATACTATAATCTTATTGAGAAGAGTATCATTTAGTAGTTACAGTGAAAATTACTTGGGCATATAATAATGATTAAGGGAAAAAATTCTCCTCAGCTGGATCAGCAATGCTTAAGTTGCTGAAAGCATTCAGCCTCTCTGATAAATATCCTATATTTCTCCTTTGATTTTTAATTCGTTCTTTATAAGGATTCAAAGCAAAATGAGGAAACTACAAGGTGTAGGAAACCACAGCTGGATTTTTATTATTGCTAAGTGCAATGAACCTTTACCTCAGAATGACTGGTACACCAAAACTATAGACTTTATTACATTTAAAATTCAGGAGACAGGTTTGGCTTCAGTAAGGAAAAGCTTAGGATGTGGGAAGTGTCTGTGTAGGAGAGGATGTATTTTGAGTGATAATATGAGAGATTTTTATATGGGAGAATGTTAATTAATGTTGGATATTGGATGTTTGCCAAAGTATGGAGGGTCCCCTGAAGGGTTACTCCTACTAATACCAGATGCTCAAGAGTAGGAAATATGGACAGAAAGCTTTAAATCAAACATTTTTTGGTTTATTTTGTTCAAAACGGGAAAGAATAGCAGCAAAATAATAAATACTTTTCAAAAGAGAGAAAAAAGGGAACAATTGAGGAAGTATAAACAGGGATTGCAAAGATTCTTGTGCTACAGCCACTTCTTCTTCACATTCATGTGGCTGCCTTTTGTCCACAGAATTTTAAAAACATCTGGGTATGTCTATTTATAGGCACATAAATTACTCTACATTTTTTGGATTATATTTAGTCAAACAATAATTTGAAAGTCTCAGTTCAGATAGTCTTACTTAGCTTGAGTAACAATCTTTTTTCAGATTCAATCTTCCTGGATTTAAGTGAAGGTAAGAAACAGTACTTGGAATGAAAACCAGTATTTTCACTCCCTAAGATTACACTTGCACGTCTGCATATCAGACTTTGTTGTCTAGAATAACAATCAGCTCAGCATTAGAGTCCTCTCTGTAGGAGGCACCTGGAGGCTGCTGGTCGGATACCCCTAATGCAATACAGAATGGGTCATAAAAGCTGTAAGGGAGACTTCTGGAAAACATGAATATCATGAAGCACGTTGATGAGAATTTTGAAGTGTGACTAAAATGAGGAGTACTCTGACACAGATAGGTCTGGGCTGAGGATGTCAGGAAAGATGGGAATGGTGGAGGTCTGTATTTGAGGATCTGTGCTGTTGTGTAAATCGTGTAGAAAAGATATTCATCTTGTATTCTGTACTAACCACGTCCTGACATTTGGCCTGCTCAGTCTGACCCACTAGACACACTGGTGTCACAATGTCATCAAGCCATCTTACGTGTTTGCAATTTTTCCTCTTGTTCAGTCAGGGTGAATTTAAGTCTCCAAGAATTATACCTTTTGTGCGGTTGCTAGGTGGCTAAGGGATTTCCTAAACACAGCAAATTCTACTAAATTAAGAACTTTTGAACTTTTCTTGCCAGCTTTTGCAGTGTTGACTGATCTGGAAAGCTCCATGCATTTTAATTTTAATCACATACAAACACTGAGGATTTTTCTCCATGCTTGGAAGGAGCTTTTCATGTTTGCTGTTGCTCTAATCAGCTACTAGGCTGCATCTCTAAGCGGGGAGCAGTAACTATGTGCTGTTCCCACACAGACATTTGTATGTCCTTTGGGGAAAAGGTACACATACCTTTAAGCTAAAATAATTTTGTCTGCATCTGGTGTGAAAGTTGTATTTTCAATGTACGGAAATATTTTTCATTAAAAATATGTATTGGATTGTAAGACATAAATGAGCTTTGAAATGTCCTCTAGAATATATCAAGGTAATGTGGCTCATGCGAGAATTACAGTGTGGATCTCAACACCAAAGTTACTGCAGGAATAAACTTCTGTGGTGGGTTGACCCTGGCTGGGTGCCAGATGCCCCACCAAAGCCACTCTATCACTCAGCTGGACAGGGGAGGAAAAATATAACGAAAATTTGATGCATTGAGATAAGGACCGGGAGAGGTCACTGAGCAATTATGATCACGGGCAAACCAGACTTGACTTAGGGAAATTATTTTAATTTATTACCAATCAAATCTGAGTAGGGTAATGAGAAATAAAAACCAGATTTTAAAATGCCTTCCCTCCACCCCTACCTTCTTCCCAGACTCAACTTGACTCCATGATAACTGGGTTAACTCTGCACTAGGACAAGAGAACATAGTCTTAAGCTATTCCAGGGGAGCTTTAGGTTGGACATTAGGAATAAATTCTTCACAGGAGGGGTGACTGGATGTTGGGATGGCCTGCCCAGGGAGGTGGTGGAGTCAGTGCCTCTCCAGATATTTAAGGAATGACTGGATGTGGCACTTAGTGCCATGGTCTAGTTGAAATGGGGGTGTTGGGTTATAGGTTGGACTTGATGATCTCAGAAGTCTTTCCCAGCCTAATCGATTTTGTGGTTCCTCATTTTCTCCGCCTCCTCCCCTCTGGCAGTGCAGGGGGATGAAGAATGAGGGTTGCAGTAAGTTCATTGAAGGGGCAGCCACCACTTCTCATGTGCTCAGCCTTGGCTGGTGCCAGGTCCATCTTGCAGCCAGCTGGCATTGGCTCTGTTGAACATGAGGGAAGCTTCTGGCACCTTTTCACAGAAGCCACTCCTGTAGCCTCTCTCAGCAGATACCAAAACTTTGCCGTGCAAACCCAATAAAACATCAGTCATCAAGCTAGGCTTCAGAACTCAGTAAACTGCAGGAGGCTGAGATTTGGTTTGTTTCATTTTAAATGATAGAGGTGAGAAAGGTTTGAATTTAAATGAAATGTGTATTGAGTTTGTGTGACCAGATTGTGGTAGCTGAGAGAGAGGCTACAGGTGAGGCTTCTGTGAAAAGCTGCTGGAAGGTTCCCCCATGTCTGACAAAGCCAATGCCAGCCAGCTCCAAAATGGACCCACCACTGGCCAAGGCCAAGCCAACCAGACAAGGTGGTAGCACCTCTGTGATAACATATTTAAGAGGAATAAAAAAGTTATTGCACAGATGTAATTGCACTCAGAGAAGAGAAGAGTGAAAATATGTGAGAGCAACGATTCTACAGACAGCCAGGTCACTGGAGAAGGAAGGGCAGGAGGTGCTCCAGCTAAGATTCCCCTGCAGCCCATGGTGAAGACCATGGTGAGGCAGCTGTGCCCCTGGAGCCTATGGAGATCCATGGAGATGCAGAGATCCACCTGCAGCCCATGGAGGAAACCCACACCAGAGTAGGTGGAAGCCTGAAAGAAGGTTGTGACCCCATGGGAAGTCTACACTGGAGCAGGCTCCTGGTGGGGACCTGTGGACCCATGGAAAGAGGAGCCCATGCTCGAGTACCTTTTCTGGCAGGACCTATGATCCTGTGAGGGACCCACTCTGGAGCAGCCTGTTCTTGAAGGACTGCACCCCACAGAAAGGGACTCATGTTGGAGCAGTTCCTGAAGAACTGTAGCACATGGGAACCCATGCTGGAGAAGGTTGTGGAGAATTGTCTCCAATGGGAGGGACCCCACAGTGGGGCAGAGGAAGGACTTCTCTCCCCGAGCAATGCCAGAAACAACCTATGATGAACTGACCATATCCCCCATTCCCCATCTCCCTGCACCACTAGAGGGGGAGAAGAAAGACCCTGGGAAGGAGGGTGGAGTTCGGGAAAGGTAGTTTTAAGATTTATGTCCCATTGTCCTGCTCTGATTTTGATTGATAATAAATTCAGTTAATTTCCCCAAGTCAAGTCTGCTTCGCCCTTGATGGTAACTGGTGAGTGATCTTTCCCTGCCCTTATCTCAACCTGTGAACCTTTTTGTTATATTTTCTGTCCCCTGTCCAGTTCTGGAAGGAAGTGATAAAGTGGCTTTGGTGTGCACCTGGAATCCAGCCAGAATCCACCCACCCTGAGGATGAGAATACTACCTGACTAAGATGCCCGATATTTTATTTGCAGTCTGTCTGCTTTTGTATTAGCAGACATAGATAACAAATTATCTTATGGCTTCTTAACTATGCTGACCTAAACCATGCCTTATCTCACCCTCTGGGCAGCCAAAACCATGATCATTCTCTCTGTGGTCAGAGAGAAAGAATTGCCATCAAGCACAAAGTGTCTTCTCCCTTTTTAACTCGAGTTCTGAACATACTTAGGGTACTTTGGCAGCTGTATAAATTCCTTGGAGAGAGGAATATATCAGTTGTGTATAAACACATGCATTGCACTTAGGCTAACCTCAACAAGTGCCTTTGTTGGAAAAGGAAACAGTATCGGAGCCAAAAATATGTGACAATGGATTCTTTGATGTAGGTGCTAGGTGAGATTATACAGTAAGGATTGTCTAAGCTCTAACATTAAATGTGTTTAAGCTCTGGCTCATTAACTTAGTATATTAGAAAATTATTTTTATTGCTTCATGAGTTTCTTGTTTCCACTTAGAACTTTCCAATTTCTTACTTTAATCTTTTTGCCATTCATTCTTATTAACTATTGTATTTTCCACTGATGAAATTTCTGCTCAACTGAGTTTGGCAAAAGTTGTGCAAATAAAAAAAAAAATTCCTTAGAGTTGTAAAATGGAGCTAACAAATTGATTACCTACAGTAAAAGGGAGCCTGTGTTATGCAGTCCTTGCATGTTTGAGTTTCCTATGCAAGCTACTGATAGTGCAGCTTTGCATGACTAGCAGCTGAACAAAACAGGTTTTAAGCACTGCTACATAGAGCCAAATATCCCAATGATTGCTTTTCACAGAGTAGAATTCCAGTTTAAAAATAGTTATTTCTCCTCTGATGGTTTCATTATCAGATTTTAAATACTCTTTTGCAATCAACTGATTTTTACTTATTTTCAGGTAAATTAAAGTGCACGGTTTGATTTATATAGTAGTCTATCCAAAAAAATTTAAAAATTTAAAAGTCAGGAGGTATTAACAGACTTCACTAGAAGGGGGAAAAAAAGCTTTTATTTGCTTTTCTTTTCTTTATCCTTTATTCTTTATCTTTTGTAAATCAATATATTATTAATGTGAGCTTTTGGGGGACTTAGGAAAATGGTAGAAAGATGTCCTAAAACTTATTAATATTTCAGTGTGTGGAAAATATTGTGTTTACATAATCACAGAAATTCATGAAGATTATCTTCCTGCCTCTCTTGCTCTTAGTGTTTAAGGTGAGATGATTTGACAGAATACATTTTAAGCGGTGACACAGCAGCTACTCGTTATTATAGTTTTAGTGTTTTAATAGGTGTCATCAAATTTTTCTTCATTTATAGACTTCCCTTATTATATCAGTAAAGTCTATCACTTTCTTTGATGCTAATAAGATCAGCACAAAACCTCACACAGTGAGAATGTTGTACTTAACGGAAGTAGCTGAGAACTTTTTTTCTGACAGATCATGAGATAGTAGAGGGAAACTAAAAATGAACATACGGATGTGTAGCCAATACCATAAACTAGATTATACCAGTACAGCCAAGTATAGCAAGTATTCTTCATTCAGTTTTTAAATCTATACGTATACATGTATACATATACATATACACATATACATATACATATATATATATATAATGCTTCTACAGCTATCTTTCTAAAACTTTCCGCCCTTAAAATTCTTTTCAGTATGCTGTAACTGCATACAGCAAGATACAAGTTTCTGTAAACACAGGAGTTGATAATATTCCTGTTGCTTTGTGCTGATCCACAAAAATCATACTGCCACAGAACTATGAACACCTCATTTCAAGATGGGACCATACAACACAATTGTGCATTTAAATATAATATAAAAGTTGGTATGTTATCAAATTGCTCTTTCTTAGCTTTTTAAAATTATATATTTATTTATATTTTCATCGAAACATATCAGAGAGTAAGGACAAAAATAAGATTTTAATAAGGGTCAGAATGGGACCACAACAATGGACCTTGCAGTATTTTATTTCTCTCTGTTAAATGTTTCATATGGCAGCCCCATTCTGTAGTTGAAAAAGATGGTGAAATGCTTACCAGCTTTCTCTTTGCTCTCTTATACCTACTAGAAGGTTAGTGTCACTTGTGAAAAAGTCTTGTGAAAAAGTCTTCCAGAAACCCTTTTCTTCAATCATCCTGAACTATTCTGCAGTTCTACACTCTGAACTTCCCCTAATGGTACAAATTGCATTTGTACCTTGCATGTTATTTCCTGATTTTTCATTTTAAGATACATTCTTACCCATTACATCACACTAAATTTTTTGCTCAAACTGTCATCATCATGCATCTCAGTTAATGCAGCATTGACCCTCCTTGCTTGGATGACTACAAAGCTTTTAGGCCTAAGTTCTTCAGAAATAACTGCGGAGAGGATTTTTCTTGTTTTGTCTCTGCTTCCTCTTCCTTATTGCATCAAATGTTAATTATTGACCCTGCTTTCCTTACCTTCATAATTTATTCCAACTCCATCTATAATTTCTTATTTAACAAGTATAACTTGAATATGTTTCAAATACTGGAAGCTCGAACAGAGTACAGCCTGTCCCCTACCCGGTAAACAATAGCAATAGACTGTCTATGTTTTAACAGGTCTCTGCACCCTTGTCAAAGTTTAGGGTACAATTAGACAGAACTCTTTATACTTACTGAACAGAAAGTGGGTTCCTCTTTCAAAATAACTCCATTCCAAATGTTCATGAAACAAGGACTGAGTGCAGGAAGGAATTAGACATATGCTTTCCTCAAAAATCAAAAATCCAGAGAATCAAAGCATAGTACAAAAATCTTGCCTTTGACATTTGAGCTTCTTCTACAACTTTTTTTCTTCCGTCTCTAGCCTTGTTTTTTAATTACTTACCTTGTTCCGGTAGTATGAAGTCCTCACAGCTGGTATTGGCATGCAAAAGATGGAACAAATAATTTGGTAAATGTTCAAGGTTGTCTTTATTTGAATATATCTTCTTACATCTAGGAAGAATGTACAAGTAGTCACAAAAAATGCACAGCAGTGAACTGTTCAATTCATTTGTTAAGGTAGGCTAGACTGCAAGATTCAAAGCTATGTTGATATTTCAGAAGTACACATGTGCTGCAGTATTAATAAAAATTAAGCTTTCCTCTTTCTAGGCTGGCTCAAGAAAGTACTTTATAGTTCACAATATCTTTGGGGAAAAAAAGAGAAAGCAAACAAACAAAACCACAAAACTAAAACCTTAGTTAATATCATGGGCTAAACTCATTCATTTATACCTTCTTCTTTTACCTTTGAACTGGGAAAACAATTTGCATTCAATTGAGATGATATTAAGGATATTTCTTAAAAAGACACACAGATTTTGCCCTAGCTCTATAAATTCTAATTTGTTTAGGCTTTGCTAAATATTACATGATGGAATTAAAGTTTAGTTAGAAGGTTGAACACTTTTTCTCCTTTCATCTTTCCCTCTCAAGGACATGTTAATGACGATGAGAATAGAGAGTAGAATCACAGAATCATAGAAATGTTAAGACTGGAAAAGATCTCCAAAATCATTGAGTCCAGCCATTAACCCAGTCCCACCATGTTTCTGCATGACCCTGTCCCTAAATGCCACATCCACATTATTTTTTGAACATTTCTAGAAGTAGTGACTTTACCACTCTTCTGGGCAACCTGTTCCAATGCATGACTGCCCTTTCAGTGAAAAATGTTTTCCTAATATCCAAGCTAGACCTCTCCTGGTGCAACTTGAGGCCGTTTCCTCTTGTCCTCTCACTTTTTACTTGGGAGAAGAGGCTGACCCTCACCTGGCTACAATCACCTTTCAGGCAGTTGTAGAGAGCGATAAGGTCTCCCCTGAGCCTCCTTTTCTCCAGGCTAAACACCCCCGGCTCCCTCAGCCTCTCCTCATCAGACTTGTGCTGCAGATCTTTCAACAGCTTCTGGACTTGCTCCAGCTCTTTAATGTCTTTATTAGTGTTATTATAGTGCTATTCTTGCTTAAATTGTCAAGGTAAGGAATCATTTTTTAACTAGAATAAAAGCATTTTCAAGTTTTCTGGTGAAAAGCAGAAATTTTATGAAATATTCTGAAAAATGCTATCTAGTCAGAAAAGTGTCTACATAGTTATTTTTGACTGAAAATATCCCATCTGACCAAGCCAAAACCTCTAGAGTATTTAGAAAAGAAGAATACTTGTCTTTATTCTTAGACCGTTCTTTCCATACAAGCCTGGGCTATCACTGTACAGACACATCAGGGACATGTATATGTTACGTGATGGAGGAGAGAGGTTCTGAGGAGATGGAGTAATTTTTCAAAATATGAATAAACAATTTTTCTTCTTGTGAATGTTGTGTGTCCTCAAGACAAAGTATTTCCATCCAATGTCCCATAACAGTCTCCTTTCTAATGTTGCCAAAATACAAAAGGTGTCAGAAGACTCTTAGCCGTGGCTCATATTGTGGTGTAGTGCAGTGAGTTGACCCTGGCTAAATGCCAGATCCCCACCAAAGCCACTCTATCACTCTCCTCAGCTGGACAGGGGAGAGAAAGTGCGATGAAAGGCTCATGGGTTGAGATAAGGACAAGGAGACATCGCTCGCCAGTTATCATCCTGGGCAAAACAGACTTTGACTTTGGGAAAATCACTGATGGGCTCAGCCTTTGCCAGCAGCAGGTCCCTCTTGGAGCCAGCTGGCGTTTTCTCTGTCGGACACAGGTGGAGCTTCTGGCAGCTTCTCACAGTAGCCACCCCTGTAGCCCCCCCACTTCCAAAACATTGCCACACAAAACCAGGACATGTAGCATTAGTGAAACAGGAAGCACAGAGGAACTGTAAACCACATTTTATTAGCGGTTAAAAAAATTATTGAAGCTAAGTATTCAGAGCAGTGCCAAGTGTGTGCGTTCCTTATGACCAATTTCCCTCTTCTGCAACAAAGAACCCACATGGAAATATTTTTTTGCTGTTGTTATTTTTAGGGCAAAACAAGCCGCAGTTTCAGACACAGATTTATGAAGCCTGGCAGTCCTGAGAATAATCGTGCAAGTCTGGAATTGAGGATTTCTGAGCTTAGGATGTGCAGCTTCCCTAACATAAAGTCTTCCAAAGCATACAAGCAATTTTAAAAACCATATCCTACCTACTTTCAAGAGGTTTTTTTGATGGAATATCATTTAAATATTAATAAAGTTCACCCTTTTCATCTATGACTTCATCAGTAACAAGCTTACAATAGTGCTCCCTTGCCTCCAGAACTTTTAGTGGGCTTGTTTCAAGCTCTTCATGAGAGGGACTCTTTGGACTTTTGTTTGCCTTGATGAAATGGGACCCAGATGTAATAACAAACACAGGAACTGCAGTAGTAAATTTTAAGTACATAAACAGATGTTAAGTTTCTACATACTTAGAGAGTTCTGATTTTAAAACAGTTTTTGGAAAATGAAATCTTTTGTATAACTGTGAAACCATAATATGTTCTTTGCAGAACACTTGGATTTTCTTGTGTACTTATATAAAAAAATTGAAAACCAAATTAATTATCAGCACACTTTTTTGCTATTTATTTTTTAATATTACTGAATCTCCTGGAAGACTAGTGTCAGAATAAGGCAATGACAGATGTACACAATAGTTTGATGAATAGATTCTGCTGGACTTTATTTGTGAAGTACTCTAGTTTGTGAGTAGACTCTAGTTAAGAATATTCAGTAAATATTATTTTCAGTCACATACTAAAGCAAAACTGGAATGATTTATTTTGCCTGGAATCAGTGCTCGACTTTCAATGAGGCTTTTATTTTTTTGGCTCATAATGTCACATTATATGCAGGAATAAATCAGATATCCTAAACAGCAATCCATATCTTTCTGTCTTTAATTTCTACTCACTTCTTTTATGTAAATGTTGGTATATGTGTTCATTTCTGCTTCCTTGGAGATGACTGTGAACTAAATTCCTTGTAGGGAAATATCAATGATATTAATAGAAATTCCACATCTTGATCTAGGATAGACTTTATGTATCTGTTATCGACGAATGTATCAAAATTCATCTGTATTTTCCAAAGAATGCGAGGGTAAGATAGGAATTGATGCAGATACAATAGCTCTCTAAACATTTCCAATCTTTCCAAATAATTACACCAAACTTTCAGCCGGTTCAAGAAACCACAATTATATGCAGATCATAAGGGATGGAAGGATTATTTGCCTTTCCATCCGCATTCACTTTGAAACCCTGTGTTTATAAAATGTCATGAGAAAAACAGTGCATTTACTGACCTTCCTTATGATTAGCTAAGCTGGAGTTTAGGGGCCAGAGAACGACTTTCTTCCACTGCATGGTTACCACAAAATAAGTACATCTGCTGTAACTTTAAAAGTGTGGATCCAGCAATGCTTTCCTAACCACCACAGATATGGCACACAGGACATTTCTCCAATTCTTGGCTCTCGATTCCCAGTGAAGTCACCACCCACAAAGTATTGTCTGTGCAAGTCAGACTTTGGCAGCAGGCTCAAGAGCTAAGGCTCAGACCCAAACCGTAAGAGATATGTCAGCAAACAGTTTAACTTCCTTTTTGCTGTGTGGGTGACCAGAGCAACAGGAAGGCTGCTTTTATTGAATCCTCATGGAAAGTAAGCTCTCAAAGTCTTTTTCTTGAGGAAGAAATAAAAGAGGAGTTGGAACGGAACTGCTTAGGGACAAGCTCAGGAAAAAATAATTAACCTCAAAGATAAATAAAATCACATAAAGGTTTATTCACAAGACCGCCAAGTGCATGAACACCAAGTGTGGATCTCAAGTTAACCCTTAAACCTTCAAGAAAAGACTGATAATCTGAGGTACTAGCAAAATTCCAGTGGTGAAATAAAAAATCAATATTCAGTTCTCATTTTACAAAACTGAGAGGATCCTTCAGTTTGCACTGATATTCATGAGCGTTCTACAATATGTATATGCCTGCAACAAACCCTGTTTCCACTCTTGCCAATACTTTGGCCCCATAGGCTTTGTGTTTTTAGATTCATTCTTGAGCACTAAAAGAAGTTCATAGTATTAAGTAACACGGCAATAATAACTGAACCAGTTCTTCAGCTGATGTAAATGTTCTTCTCCCCATCTGTAAATGTGAAGTGAAAAAGCCAGTCAGCCTTACACCAATGTTTACTCCATAAATTAGGCAGCTTTTTGCTCATGTCTTACCAAAAGTAAATACTTTGAAATAGAACTTTTTCTAATTGGTTTGTGTTAGGCTTGAAGAGTTTTTAATAATACCCGGGATCTAATTTTTCCTTTTACTTTTGAATTTTTTTCTAAACAGTCCTTCACAGAGTTAGACATTTATTGACCTGTATAAACTACAAAATTTACCTTGACTTTTTTCGAGCTCTGATTTGAAATTTGTGACAAAGCCCAGTCCTTCAAGTATACGTTCTCTGTTTGATTGGCAGTTGCCATTTTTGAATGTTCAAAGAATCATTTTTATAGTTTTTATGAAAGGGTTTCACATATTTAAAATTCTCGGATTTTTCTTTTGACTCTTAACATAGCTGATTCAGTTTTATTCTTTGTTATAATCTTAATTTGCCATAGTTTTAATGTTCTGATATTTAGGTTACTTTAGATCCAGCATGATATGGGGTTTTTTTGGAGAGTAATACCAGCCAAGTCTCTATTAAGTGAATCCAGTGATATGGGTGCTCTTTTTCATGTATATTTAGAACAACTCACTATTTTGGTTTTTGGTTGGTAAGTTGGCCTTTCTTCCTCACTTTTTTTTCTTCATAAGATCTTCTGTGGAAATATCCTATATAGTAGTCATGTGGTATTTATCATCTGTCCTAAATATAAACTATTGAGGAATATATTTTTTTGTTGGAACTCCAATTGAAATCAAGTGAAGAGGCTCAGAAAATATTATAATCTCTAAACTCTTATGAATGGACAGCACTTTTACTCTGCCATCTTCAGAAATCCTAACTGCTCCAGTGTTTGTGATTATATACCCATCTAACTGTTGGCCTTCAAAGTCTTGGAACATAAAGTGGGATTATAAACTTTTCTTTCGCTCCTGGATATTTGAGAAAAAGAACACGAATCAAATTCCTTATAATAGAAGTCTGCCATAATTAACTGCTTAAAGCAGAAAATCTGTATATCCATAAAATGTTACAAATGCATATATATGTAAATCAAAGTTTGAGATTTGCTGTACAGCATCCCAGAAGGTACTTTAGATACTGCCGCTTAAAAGTCTTCCTTCTTATACGCAGGTGAGAAGCAAATTATTGTATTTTATTTTTGTAATTATTTGCTTCTTTATTTTAATGTATTTAAGATTAGAGTTCATTTTTTGGCTTTCTATTCTGTCAAATACTTTTAGAGTTTATTAAAAAGCCAGGGGAGGTGGGTGGCAGAGGCATGTGTATGCTTGAGGCCTGAGCCAAAATTTGTTCTCCGAACCGTTTCAAATAGCTTTTACTCTCAAATGGAAATTATTCACTGTCCTTCAAGTCAATTAATTTAACCTTTCATCAGGTCAGCCTGAGCAAAGAGCTGAGTTTTCTGTACTCATTTGGCTCAGTTAAGCTCAGGAGAAGGACATGCAAGGACCAGGCGGTGTAGCAGAGAAATCT
>VZTA01009787.1:50292-62246 GCA_013398855.1 Mohoua ochrocephala
TAGATGTGTTTCTAAACTGGTGGAACTCTGAGTGATTTTAAAACATTTCTAAGGCCTTGTGCCAGAGTAATAGAGAAAAGGCTCTCAGTCAGGCACAGGAAGTATGATCCTGATTATGTGAACAATGATGATTAGATTTATTGCTAATACAGCCTCTAAATACTGCCAATGTATTATATAGCATAAGCAAGTCTAAAGGGTAATAATACTGTAAGCAGGTTCACCTAGAAACAGACAGGTTTGCAGTCTCTGGCCTTGAAGCATGCAGAGTTAAAAGGCAACAGAGCACCTATGTAGTTTCTTTAGAATTTTATCTCTGTATTTGACTGGATCTTAGCGCTTTTACTCACCTGTTAACAAGTGAGTCCCTGCCAGGGTGGGGATCCACCTGGAAGATGCCTACAACCTCATGAGACCAGTTGGCCCAGTTGGCCCAGTTGGCCCAGGCTCCAGCAGCATTTTATATCCTTGCAGGCTGATGTGCACCAAAGTCAATGACAATCATCACAGCTTTCCCACCTCTGGAATCATTCATTGTGCAAGCACCCAGACAGTTCCTCCCGCAATAACCGCCTGGTGTTCTCATCTTAGGGCAAATCACATTGTCCATTAGAGACACAAGGGGGAAAGGGGCAGGATGCCCACAAAGACCCGGATACAGACTCAGCTATCTTTCATCACTGTCACAGTCCTTCGAAATAAACAAGGGATGTAATTAGTTAGTGATGGAAATAGGGCAATGCCAATTATAGAGGTGGAGAGAGACTACCTGAAGAGCTAAAGATTAAGTTAAAGGTAGCATGTAAATGACAATAAGATGACAGAGGTGTAAATACTTATAAAATATTGTTTTGTTCCAGTATTGTTCCTTACTGTGTAAGAGCTGAGAGATGAAAATAGATGTTGTTTTTCCTTTCAATTTCCTCTGGGGTGAGCCTGACTACAAGACTTTTTACAACTAATTTTCAGGGAAGGGAGAGAGGGCAAGAGGGAAGGGAGGATGGGAGGAAGGAAGGAAGCCACAGTGTATGCTGTCAGCTGGCTACACTAAAAGCATGCTCATTCATCAAGATTTCCTCTTGTGCCATTCATCAATATACAGTTCTGGCACAGGGCTGCTCTCTGGAATTTATAGTAAATAACTGCTGAGCCTTCCCTTAGTCTATTCAGATGTAATGACTTGTTAGAAAAGGTATGGCTGTTTGGGACATACAAGTCTTAGTAGACATTGGTCACAATTGTAAACAGAACAGAAAAATTCTCTAATTTTTAAACTTCTTTTTATCCTGATACGCTAAGGAAACAAGTTAGTGCAACTACTGCTCTTCTATTTGTCAGACCGTGATTCTTTCCACCTAAATCCATATGTAGCTGGTCTGTCAAATTTGACCAATCTTGACGAGACAGAGATGTCCAAGATGTGATATCTCTAGAATAATTTTTTAAAAATATGTACTAAAGAATGACCTGAAAACCTAACTTTTAGTCCTCTGCTGTCTTCAAGGCAAAATGGCAGCATGAGCCTCAATAGTTACCTATCCCTTTTGCCCTGCATGTATTTGCCAACATAAATCTCATGACATGATGCTGTCTTGTCCAGCAGCATGTGCCCATGTGAGAGAGTTGGGAGTACTGCAGAGATCTGGAAAAAATAGGCTAAAGGTGGAAGAAATCATGAGGATATGAGAAAAGTAATTTTATTGAGTGTACGAGTGGATGGGAGCACATAGAAAACTAGGCATCATTAAATCCAATGTTAGCAAAATATATTTTTGTTAAATTTGCTAATAATCACAATATACGGTCTAATATTTAAAGATATTAAAGTCTTCTTGCATAAAGACATAATTTAGAGAAAAATGAAAATGTAGCTTTTTATCGCTTGTGCTGTATATTCAAAAAATATATTTTAAAAAGTAAGTCCCAAACATTGGCTCACAGACAAAGTGCATCATGCAGGATGTTTTCCTCTGGTTTCCACCTTTTCAGACAAGCAGAGGCAGGCTTGGACTCCTGCTGCTTCATAGCAGCTGCATGTCTCCCCTTGTACTTGTGCATGGGAAAACACCTGCAGACACAGCTGCTACCTTAGCCAATCATTTTTACTGGGTGTTTTACCGTATTGTAACACCCAAAATATGCAAATCCCTAAAGGAAACTTTAGTTCTGTGGCTGGCAAGGTTGCAATATATTATGCTCTACCTTGAGGTCAAATTCAGGCCAAGAAAAAAAAATGTTGGTTTTTTTTCCTAATAATATTATTTTTTGATCCCATAAGATGTACTTGCAAAATGCTCTATCTTAAAAGTGGATATGCCCAGACTAAACACAAAAAGGCTTTTAAACTAAAAGCCAGCTTCTACTGGAATCTGAATTAGAATACTATTTAAATTAAGAAGCCTCAGAGTGACTAGGAACAATAGAGTAGAAATAAGAGCATTTACTCAGAGCTGTCCCCTTGCCTGCTTGTCCTCACAGAAGTGTTCTCACTTCCTGTTTGTTGTGGTTAGCTCGGACGTTTTCTGAGTAACTGCAAGCTCTGCTCCTTCTCCTTCTGTTCCAAAGAAACATCCCCTTGGCCCTAAGAGCCCGTCTCTTTCCTCTCCCTACAGTTGTTTCTCAGCCTTTTTAGGTGAACCACAGGTCAGCAACTTTCCAGTGTCTCCCTGTCCTGCCCAGCCTGATTTCATCTGCCGTCTCTGCTCTTCTCCCCATCTCTCCTCTGGCTGGTCAGTAGTTTCCCAGAAAAAAAACAGCTTCCTTGCTCCATCAAGAGGTTCAAGCTATCACACTAAATAAGTGAATTTAACATAAAGCTGAAACTTAATATGCATATTTACCTTTGAGATTTGCAGAATTCCAGTATGAAAATCAAGCATTGACTGTCCTGGATAAAACGGCAAGAATGGACAACAAATTAGCCTTGCATTGTCCTGTCACTGTTTCACAGCTCTCTACGTGTACTTGGTGCCCACAACATACCTTCTGGGCTTCAGTAGGCTAGGTCCAGATGTAGTTCTGATGGCGAGTTGTGGTTCATATCCCAATATAACCAAACAGTTATATCACACAAGTTTTGGATAGAGAAAAAGAGCACCATAGACTACTGAACCCTAACATTTATACTATTTCCTAAGACAAGAAAAAAGACAGAAAAAAATGGGCGGGAAACTTTTAGATGGCAAAACTGGAAACTGTGAAGAGGCAGGTCATCAAGTCTCACACAAAAAGAAGGATAAACTTTGGGTCATTCTTGTTTTTACATTAACAGTGTCAAAAAAAAGTGCTGCAAAAAAATCCTTCTAGTAAAAAAACCTAGCAAAAGAAATTGAAAACATCAATGTCTAATTTCACTCAAAAGATAGTAAATTATCATATGTAAATAAGTTTAATCTCCTTTTACACATTAGAGAGTTGATTACTTCAGGTCATATTTGAGAACATATATGTAATAATATAATATATTAGAAATTTATTTACTCTAATGAAAAAAAGGAACTGATGTTCATCAATGTGATACATTTCTTATTATAATTCTTTGAAGATATTTGTGAAATTAAGTTATCTTGTCTTGGTTTTCAGCTATTTGGTGTTGAAGAATAAAGGCAGGGCATTGTACCAGCTTTGACTGTTTCAAGAGTAGTAAAAAAGAAAATCGTCTGCTAAGAACTCTGCAGAAAAAAAATCTACACTTTTTATTCCAAATAGATGAAAAATTGCAATGTCCTTAGATGACGAGAAGTGGGTTAATGAAATCACTTTTTCAGCTATATAAAAGCTGACTTCAGCTTATATAAACATCTCAGTCCTGTGGCTTTACAAAATGTAAATCTGCCCCTTATTGATACAGAATGTTTGTCATGGCTCCCTGCCACCTTGTCCCAACTGCTGACATAAAATCATCAGTAGAAAAACAGAACATAGCAAGGATTCTTTGATCTTACAGATTTTTGGATACTGCCTCTGTCTGTTAGGGCTGTTGACCAGCAACACAGGCTAACTAGGCTTTTGTTCTGCCCGGCAGTACATACTAAAGGAGCATAAAGGCTGCTCTGAATTGTTCTGTGCACAGTGATTCATTGCACAGTAGTGTTAACATCAGGGGAATAATTCTCATTTCTTCATCTGTACTGCATATTCTGTGGCTGTAACCAAGAGGAGACTTTATTGAATGGATGCTGGAACGCTGTTAGAAATTTTTCTATCATTAGCTATAGCTCACCATATGTTATTAAAAATATGTGACGCGTGAAAGATCACAGGAAAGGTTTTGCTTCATCAAAGTGCCAAGTATAACAGTTGAAATTAGCTCTTCTATCAAATCAATTCAAATAAGCCACATTTAGACCTATCTACTCTCCTCAGCAAAAGTTTCAAGAATGCACTTAGAGTTCAAATTTCTCTTCATGTCAACAAATAGAGTAGTGTTAGGCACTGACATTTGAAGGTTTAAATACTAAGAACAGAAGTGATGATTTAGCTATTCATAATAACAATTGAGGAGTTTTCTGTTGGCTTTTTTTCTTTTTTTTATTAGGTATTGTGAATTACCTCTGCAGTATGCCATGATTATAATCATGCTGCAACGCTAAACACTGAATACCAGAATTAAACTTTAGATTTGAGAGGGAGGTGCATGGCAAGTTTGTGATCTTCCAATTAAATATGTGCTTGAACAGGCATACCTGAGGGTTTGAATTGGAATTGCATGGGAATCCTCAGTTCCAGCTTCTCCTAAATTCTCATGTCTTGACTCTGTAACCATAACAACGCTAAGAGAATGTGGAGCTGCAAGAAGCATTGTGATGAAATTATTTTTATTGCATCTAAAGTGTCTTAGGTTCTCATAAATTGTTTAAAGGTCATTCCTCTGAAGATTCCATAAATTTAACTTATAACAAGAAACTAGAGAGAGAATCCCCCAAGCATCTGTGAAATTCATCTTTAATACCTGCAAATTATGCAGAGGCAACATCCCTGCATTATTTTCTATGAGCCACACTGGCACGTGTAGAACTCATTGCAGAACTTAAGTCTTTTCTGGGTGGTGTGCAATTCAGAGTGTAAACCACTGTCCCTCTGGCACATGGATGGTAAGCAAAAGAGAAGTTTTGTGTCTTTTTTGTTTGGTTTGGGGTTTTTGTTCATATAGGCATACATTTAAAATACAAGCAAAACGTTTTAAAGAATGTGTTTGTGTTGATGTAATCTTAGCCTGTACTCGTGCACCTCCCTTGTACAACAGTGAGAAGCAGCATTAGATGTTGTTGTCCCCTGTGCAAGCAGATAAATTTGTGACTGTCTCAGAATGACAAAATGATTTATAATCTCCAATATATACAACAATCCACCTGCCACGAGCAATGCCTGGTGTTGGCAGGCTCTGGTTAAAGCCAACTATTTCAGCTGATAAAATTACTAAACCAATGCTGAAAAGGGGCAGCAGAAAAAGAAAGAAAATAATTTTTTAACTTTTTTTTTTTTATTATTATTTGTGCCAAGTGTGTAGTTTAATATAGTCAAAACAGTTCCGTGGCATAAGCTTTTAAAATAGCTATTTAATTTCACCTGGACATTGTAGATTCGTTCACACAAAAGCTATTCAGAGGGTAAACTGCAGTGAAAACCAGATACATGAACTGACTGAAATAAATACCTATTATTTCTTATTTAGCTATAGTGCAGATAATAAAGTAGTATGTAGTACTGTTAGTATTATTGATTAAAAGCAATAAGACCAAATATTAAAAAACAAAACAAACAGAACTCTTTACCAAAAAAAACCTGACACCCCAAAAAAACTCAAAAGAAACAAACAAGAAAAAATTAACAAACAAAACCAAAACCAATGATAATAACAACAACATGCAAGCAAACAAACAAACAAAGAAGCAAAAAACCCAAACAAAAAACACCCCAGAAAACCTAACCCATAATCTAGTAAAAACAAAGCAATAAAAGGATGGTGTCTGAGGTAAAATACAGGCACTTTAAACATAGTCAGATCTTTTATCAGATTTTCTACTAATAGAGTACTCTATCTGTTCTATCAGAGCATTGTAATTTAAGCAAAAAGCTTTTTTTTTCTGTGAAACGAACAGGTCTCTTCTATGATTTATTGCATTATTTCCTAATTTTGCTTAAATGCGAAATCAGTGCTGGTTTTGAAAGCAAAATAATTTTGCTACCAGCTGTCAATGCAGCTGTACAGCCAGACTTTCTGTCAGGTCATTCCTTAATCTCTATTCAGCCCTCTAAAAGTTGCATCTAAGGTCTATATTTGAGACACAGACATGTAAAATGTGTTTTCTAGAGGTTTTCTTTCTCTATCTCTTTCTCTCCTTGCCCTCTTTCTCTCTATATTCTCTCTCTTCCCTTACTTGGAGTGCTCTTCAAGAACAAATCAAACATCAGCTCCAAATGCACATTCCACAAAGAGCAAAAGGGAAGGAGGGAAAGAAGAGAAACATAAGAGGGTCAAAAAAAGAAAGGCATGTAAGATTGGACAAAAAGAAAAAAAGGAGGAAGAAGGAACTGGGAAACAAGATGGATAGGCAGGCTGGCATGAAGGACTGCTTCTTTTCTGTCAGCTGATTTAAGATAAGGTGTATCTCTTCAGTGAAATTTTTCACTTTGCTTCAACAGTTTCGGTGCTGCTGTACAGATACAGACTTCTTGAGTAGGTTCACTTCATATGGCAAATGGTAATGTGTAACACTTCAATCTCCAAGGTTCCTTAGAGCAAGAGGAGGAGGAGATTAGTCGCTTTTCTCGCTAGTGAAATGCGCTACATGCCAAGCACATCGCTTGGAGTACCTGCACCAAACTTCCCTCAGCTGACAAGGTGCCAGCCCGGTGCTCACAGTATCCCATATTTTGATTGTAGTTCACAAATTGACTAATTTTCACTGCTTTATCCAAGCTTAAAATGATAAGAATGGTTTATGGACGAAGTCATTTATTCTGAGGGTCACTTTTTGCAAAGCACAGCCCCAGAAGCAGTGGGCTGAAACTCAGGACTCAGTTGTAATTTGAGCTCTTATCTCCAGTCATCAGTGATCAGTGTACCTTGTTTCAAGCTGTTTCTTTCTCTGTTGTGTGGATGTCTCACGTTAGCATCAGTTAGAATTAAACAACATGCTTGCTGGTGGCTCGATCTTGAAGTAAAGTAGGGTTGAAATACTGGTTTTTTCCTAGGGAAAATTTTATTTTAAAAATCACTCTTTTTTTCTTCTTAAAGAAATCTTAACAGTTTTAATTTGTTTATTATCTAGCTAAGTGAATAGTCATTTCCCTGCTGAATTTAGCACCAATTCTTTCTTCAGTGCCAGGAGCAGCTTCACAATTAGTCCCACTGGAGTTTTTAACTCAGTGATATAGTACTGAAAAATCTGTTATCAGAAAATTATTAATTAGGAAGGTGGGAAAAGGTAGCATAAAAAAGATTGTAATTGTTTAAATGGTGGATTTCAGGTCTGACCATCTGCTGTAAATACATGCTTCTGCTTCATTGTCGTAGCTGAATAAATCTGTGCCATTAAACACAGTGCATGTCACATACCAACCTTCAATGAATTCTGCTGGGGCCTATTTCACCAAAGAGTAAATGCACAAAAGCAAATGACACAGCAAATACTTTCCATATAGGTCTGCCTTTCCTTATGATAGGATTAAATACCCTGAAAAATCTCTCTCATGTGCATGACTATCAGACACTGCTCTGAAACAGAAAGAATTTTAGTGAAGCCATAAAGTAATTTGTTTTTCAGATCAGTGTAGTTCTCATCATAATAACTTCAAAATTTTACTTTGTTCTGAGGTGTTTAGGTTAGGAGCCAGAAAGAAATCAGGCAGATCAGGCAAGTTTCAGGTACTGACAGAATTTATTTAAAATTTAAATTCAAATTCTCCATAAAATATAAGCTTATTCATGTATCAACTAATTTCAATGAAGAAATATTTGCTCTGAAATTTTCCAACCTCTCTATTTAAAATGACGGACATTAGAGAAAGCATTTACCCTTCCACAATTAATAAATGGTTTGCCTGCCCCTAACAGGAAGTCATTCACAAGCTGTCCATGATACAAGGCTCACCTTCATGCTCTTATTCTAACACCAGAAGTTACTTGTTTTCTGTTTCAACGTATCACAGCAAACATTAAGGTGTTGTTCCTCTTGCCTAGCTGTGAAAAAGCTAAACGTACCTATTTAATCTGAGTTATTCACTGTGATACAGACAATGGTAAAGGACCCAGTGAGGATTGCTCTCTTTATTTCACGTAGTCTGAGTTTGTCCAAACTGTCTCTAGATACCTCCCTTTTCAGGTAGTTAATGTTAGAATAATTAAGTCCCCCTCTAAACCTTTAAACTGGCTACCACAGTTTCATTGTGTTTCTCTATAAAAGGCAATTAGATACACTGACCTAGTCCTTCCTTTTAACAGCTCTCCTGTTCAGCTCAGGCTGTAATTAGAACCTCTCATTGTGGCTATAAGAGCAATGAGTAATCAGTATGTCATGCTAGGGACCTGGGAGTAGCTCCCAGCACATACTGGAGAAAATATACATGTAAAAGATAATAATGCCAATATATGAGTTTTCTCCCAAATTGCCACCAGTTATCACATTGAGCTCTGCAATCTCCAAAGAGTTTCATTCTCTGATTTAAGGAGCTCTCTCTAGTACAAATCATTAAGTTCTTGGCTTCTAAGACTTGCTGTGGCAAGGACTCCCTCAGGTCAGTTAAGAACTGTGTGACAAATAGGTTCCTTATTATTAGTTTAAGATGTATTTCCTTTCAGTTTGATTGAATGTTCTAGAAGATAGACAGCAACACACGATTTTTCTTCCATTTACCATATATCATTTTGTTTACCTTCAGCATATCTGCTCCCACTCATCTTCTGTATAAATTAAATCTGATCTTTTTAGTCTCTGCCACATGACTTTAATCACTGTAATCTCTGAAGTCTTCTATCTTACTCATTATGCATACTGCATGCTTTTATGATACAAAGTGAGCCATTACTTTCCTTGAATAATCTATGAGGATGCATAGATCTTTTCTCAGAGTACTTATAGTTCATTTAGAATCTGTTTGTACCTCATATAGCTCTCCTCCATGTTGATTCATTTGTATTTGCCAGTTATGAATTTTAACAGTTTTCAGAAGAGAAGCCATATCTAGGTCCTCAAATCCAGGCCTTTGTTATTGTACACAGTCACATCAAATAATTATCTTCAGAAGTTTAGATAGCTTTCTTTTATGAAAAGAAGTGAGCAGAGAAACTTCTACACTGATATAGCAGAGAGATGTAAAGTCTGTTTTCTGCAAGGAACTAGAGTTGTGGTTTTGGTGGGTTTTTTCCCCTGCATCTTCCAACACCACTCCTGGAGCAGGCTGCACTGCAATACAGCAGCTGTACAGCATGTAGGCATACCTGGCACAGCTCCCAAAAAACGTCAGCACTCGTGTGTAATGTTGCCCTTGTAATGTATTATAAACAGCAAATACATTAGAAGCAGAGCAATGGCAAATCTGAGTTCACACGGAAAGTACTGGCTCATTGCATTGTAGCAGATTCATAAGAACAGTCTCTAAAGCATATTGCAAAGTGTGCAGTCATTTTCAGAGAAATATATAACTACAATCACCCACATATTACTGCCTTAATCTACATACTATTAACACCATGTACACTAAACGTTTGGCTGAATAACTTTTGGTCATTCTGAATGTGCACAAGACACAACAGATTAGATTTTCTATATAACAAAATTTTCAGATAAAAATAGGAAAAGGAGGTGTACTTGGATATTCTGAAATGAAGCAGTGTATCAGGCAGACATGTTCTTGTAAATTAAACCTGCCCTGACTGAATATCGAAAACAACAGGCACCTTGTCCAGCTTTTATTTTTCATTCCGAGTGAGATGAGCCACAGCTACAGGCACGAGATGCAGCAACACAGGCAATGCTAAGTTCTTTCCTCTGCATTACCAATAGGTATATGGGGAATAATGAGTTGGAAATCCTGGAAGCAAATGTGAAGGGTTAACATTCTCCCTTCCAGGGTGACTTTTCCATAAGAACTTGCTAATGGCAGAAGACATTTTGTCAGGCAGGATGGATTAGGATGTGCACTGGGATGGAAGTACTCAAGTGCTATTTCATCTGTCTTTCTCCGTTGCTCCTCCTGTTTCAACTATGAGGCGTTTCCTGTCTAAATGGATTGCAATGGCTACATCTGTATTTCAGATAAGCTTAAGACTCGTGTAAAAATGTGGTGCTGCTATTTAGTCAAGATGTCTTTAGTCCAAGGAAATTAATTGTACATAAATAGTGTGGAATTTCAGCTTCATGGCTCAAGAGATAAATTCAGAGTCTTTTCAGAATTGTCTGTCTTAAAAATAAAATAGCAGAAGAGGATTATTAAGGAAGCTCTTCAAAATTCCCATTACCCTGCTAATGAAGATTTAACACACAGCCCAGAAGACATGGCTGATCTGTACTCCGTGAGGTCCTTACACCACAGCAGCATTGGCTGCTCTCATCAGAGAGAAAAGTAATCGTGACTTTGAAGAAGCAACTTATCAGCCTCCCAGAAGTACAGTCCACGCTCAGCAGTGGATGGGTAGTTAAGAGTGTTCTCCTTCATTATCCGGGCTTCAAGTGAGTCATCTCCTGGGTGCATGCAGAGGCTTCTCTGACCTACCTGGATCTGTTAGAGTAATTAAAGTTCACTTTAGGATTGATTGTCTCAAGTACTGCACAGTACAAAGGTGAAGTTTGACTTGCTTTCCTATAAAGATGCCTGGTATTATTACTGTTCTTCACTGATACAGTTTTGCAGTAACAGTCAAAGGACCAAGTCGGAGGATTGAGACTATTTTATTGTGATTGCAAAAGCACAGGAATATGTATTCTGTGCCCTCAGTACAAACACCTAGGTAAACCTCATCCATCTTCTCAAAATCACTGTGAACTAATACCCTGATTGCCCTTACCACCTTTTTTTCCCAATATTTTTATTTTATTCCTCAATGAAAAGAGGGACTCCTCCAGTATTTTAACAACTGCCTCGTACTTCATGCATTGGACAGAGCGTGAAGCCTACAGGAAATGTCACTAGATGAGAACATCGTTTCAACACCCAGCTTACACAGCTGCAAAGGACTGCACAGGCAGAAGGCCATGGAGAGTCAGACTCAGAGAAGGGGGTACATGTATCTCATTTCTTAAGGATAATAGGTTCTGTGTTTTGTCGTGTAAGTTTTGCATAGCTTCTAAAATAGTTCGATTGGTTGGTTATTGCCTGCAATGGTTTCTGGATTTTGTTAAATATAAAATCATATATAGTGGTATAGCATTTTCAAGCCTGTAAAAGATTCTCAGTCTTCTGGATTTCTTATCAAAACCTCCAACTATCCTATAGAAGACCATGCCTAAAATATTTGTTTGTTTTGAAAGTACCCATCAGCTTTCTAGTAGAGTGAAATAACTGGAGTAGTTTGTTAACAATTTTTTCTATTTTATTTGCCTTCATGGTCTAGAACTGCTATCTTCTCTTCTCTGATCTAAGTTATTGGCATACATTGGTGCCAGAAATCTCATTCTATTCTCTCCTCTCAAGTCAGAGAGTTATTTCTCCACCACAGCTATCACTGTAATCAGCTAGAGTTTCTACAGATGATAGATATAAAAGGAACAAAATCTTACAAGACATCTATGAAACAAGATTGTTTTGAATATTTAAGACAAACTTTCCTCTATTCTGGGCACAGAAATGCTTGGCTTCATTAAAAGCCAGAGGCGGTGTTTGTATCAGCTGAGAGCCAAGGATATTAATGAGCAATTTTCCTATGTTTTTCTTGGAGCCTCGCTGAAAGTTGCAGGCTTCTAAACTAGCTGCAACTTTTACTTTCTCTTGTCTTTTTTTTTTTTTTTTGAGAA